>FIZT01000955.1:0-23856 GCA_900065295.1 Paracoccus marginatus
AGTAAATTTTTCAAGTATTTTAGAAGTGTTTTGACGTAGGTACCATATACATTGTTCATTGATTCGCACTACTATAGATTACACTCAACTACACACAACTGGAAAGAATGGCTCAATGGTAAACCGGCTCGTTCTGTTGCGGAATTGCAAACACGAGTTTTAGGCAGAGGGAAAGGAAAAGATGATGTAATGGAATATAAAATCAAAAATAGAGTTGCTTATCCCGATGCGAATCTAGAGGGTTTCTTCAATGGAGTTTTGTTCGTTAGTTTATCTTTAGAGGAAATGTTACAGGGTTGGGCAGGATTTAAAATTCAAAAAACTCAAAATCCGGATTTTGGATTTAAATCTTCTTTCATAATGAATTTCGGAATTCGGATTTGAAATTCAATTTAGCAAAGAGTAACAACATCAGCGTTTATTTTCACGAGAGTAGTAAGTAAAAGTACCAGACCGTACAATATCGAAACAATACTACCTACAATCGTCAAAATCAGCTTCAACAATACGTTCAGATTTATAATCAAACGCTATACTTAGTAAAACAATAACAAAGTCGATTATAAAATATTATGTCGAATAATCGTCGACTCGTTACCTCTTTTATTGGTAATGGCTGCGAACAAACTTCGACGATTATGTTGATTGGTGGACCCGCCGCCGTAGAAATGATCGTAGAAAGAATCGACGTGAAAAATCAAATCGCACAACGTACACCTCAATATATTCTGTTTACGATCGTAAACCTCGACGTGAGATTTCTGCAGCTGCAGCCAGTATAAATTTATCAAATGATCTTCGCCTTGCTGATGTAAATTCACGACATCGATCAGATACTTCTTCGACTTCGACGACTGGTCACCGTTCATGACTGTAGGCATCAAGACGCGACAAATATGGCACCTCATAAACGTACCGGCGTTATTTTCGATTTGATTAATACAGTCGATTTTCATCTCATCGATAGCCTTCTTCACACTAGCCGGGTGTATAGAAGCGAGCAACACGCGTCGTTCGTGCTGGCTATTCGATCCGGCTCCGTAGAAATGACTGCGAAAAGAATCCAAACGGAATATCTCGTCGCATAGGGTACACTCGATCAGATTTTCCTTGACGTCGATTACCCTAATATAGCAATTCTGCAACTCGAACCAGTACAAGTTTAGAATATGATCTTCGCTTTCTTCGTGCCTACTAACAGCTTCGTCTAGGGATCTACGAGCACATTCTTCGTCGTCCGGATCCGAGTTGAAGGGTCGGATTTGGACGGAGCAAAGGTGGCATTTCCTGCACACACCCGAGTTCGCGTTCAACCGAGTTATATAGTTGATTTTCAATTTAGCGACAGATTTTCGTAAATTATCGGCGTTGATGGTGGAGAGCAACATGCGTCTTCCGTGCTGGCTGGCCGATCCGGCGTAAAAATGATCGTGAAATGCATCCAAGGCGAAGACTTCGTCGCAGAGGGTACATTCGACGAATCTTTCGTCGACGAATCGTTCGTCTTCGTTGTAAACTCGTATATGAGTACGTTGCAATCCGAACCAGTATAAGTTGAGGATATGATTTTCAGTTCTCGTATGCGCATTAATTACGACATCGACGTTATTCTCCTGATCCGTATTAGAAGTCTCGACCGAAAAGTTAACGCCACATAGACGACAAATGACCGTAACGCCTTGTTCGTTCATCACCAGAGCGACAAATTCGACGGTATCGGTTTCTTTCTCGCGAACCTGCTCCCAATGGAGTAGAGATTTTTTATGCTCGATCAAGGCGTCTTCGACCTCGACGTCGTCTTTTAAAACGAATTCTTCGTTACATTCGTCACATTTCAAACACTTTTCACTCGAGTTGGTAGCGACATCTTCGACGTTATCAGCCTTCGGTATGGGTACGATCTGATCGCCGAATTTCGAACACTCGTCTTCTTCGCAGGGTTCGGTTTTACGTTCGTTTCTAACTTTGACGAAATTTTCGATGAATTCCAAATGTTGGCGAGATGCGTTGTGATAAGCTACTGAATACTGGCGATTGTTATTTCGAAGCGTTATTTCTTCGCCGCACTCGTTGCATTCCATGTAACCGCTGTCGCAGGTAGACCAAGAGTGATCGCTGATATCGCTGGGGCAGGTCTCGAATATGTCTGCCATCGAATTATACACCGTTTCGAATAATTCTTTGTCTAAACACTTGGAAAGCAAAAGGTTATTGTCCCATATCTCGAACAATTCTTTGAACTTACGAATTATAAAACGCGGTAATTCCATATCGATTCGATCGACGACTCTGTTGAATTTCAGTCTTCTTTTCAAATCGAAAAAGTACTCGGAAATGAAGTGAATTACGTCTTCGATCTTGATCGCCGGACGAGCGAAACGATTTTTCTTCCAACGGCTCATCGTGAAATTTAAGAAACTTGGTTGTTGGTTATTTCAACACAAACACGAAACCGAGCAGTAAGCTAGTTGTTATACCTATGCCAAAGAAAACGTATTTCAATCGCACTAATGCAGATAAGAACAAACTAACAGCCGCAGAATAGAATAGAATACGACGATAGGACGATATTTTAATTTGATTTGATCTCTATAATCTATTTTACCTTTTTGTTGTCTCGTTATGACTTGGAAAAACTTGAAATCGTGAGCGGAAAATGTTGAAAATGTACGTACCGGTACAGCCGGTACGAATTTTCAGTGTTGCCATTTGGATAAAAAAAAACGAAAAAAACTTGTCAGTTTCAAAAAAATTGATTTTACGGCATGTTTTACGGTTATGATTTTTTTTTTCAAGAAATAAAAAACAATATTCTCAATTTTTATGCATAAAAAACGCAACTAAAGTATAGGTACAGCAAATGATCAACTTCGATATAAAACTTTTCTAAAAAATATACGTAATCACTGCGTCATAATAAATAATAAGTTCGTAATCACATTAGCAACAAACTAAAAAACGTTCAACTTTGACTTATAAAAAATATAAAATATTATAAAAACACGATCAAATAAAACAATATAGTAAAAGTATTAAAGTACTTCAAACTAAAAATACAGTCCTTTTTGTAAGGTTACGATTCGAGATTCAATCCACATTGAATTTTCGTTAAGATTTCTGGTACAACACCATAGAAATTGAAAACACTACCAGCAAACAAATAGGTACTATGTAATTCGATTTAAACACGAAGCTTCGACTTTGGTATGCCTTCTTGGACGGAAATTCTTCCTGTTGGACGTCACCATTGACACTTGCTTGTTCACATTTACGATCGTCAAGTTGCGGAAAATCTTCATTCTCGTCAATTTTTTCAACGTCTTCTGTGGTCATGTAATTCTCCAAATTTTCGGTGTGTTTTTTACTCGTCAAATGTTCCACCACCATATTAACGCTGGTCAAGTTAGATTCGCACAGTGAACACTGTATTGCGTCGTCGATCACACGAATTAATTTCATGTTGGTTTTGAAAACATCGAAGTCAGCTTTTCTATCGTCATTTACAACACTCACTGCGTTTTGTTCGGCTTCGGCGGTGTTTTTCTTCGGAGCAGATTCTTTGACGTTGACACTTTCCGCATGTTCGGAACTCCTCAAATGATTCATTAATAAATCGACGTGATAAATTTGTTCGCAAGGCGAACAAGCGAATAGTTTCTCTTCCATGTCGTACGCTTTGATATAAGACTTGTTCACGTTTAAGTTGAATATTTGCATATTCATTTGATGCTTGACGTTTCGTTGATGAGAATCCATAGCGGCGGTAAAATGAGCATCGATCGATTCGTCGTTACCGTCGCGAACGACGATAGGAATGAATACCAAACACAGATGACATTCTAAAAACGTACCTTCTTCGTTTGTATTTCGACAGAGTATCAGGTCTACCTCTTTTTCCGTCCTGATCGCTTCTAAATCACGAACGAATTCTACGTGGTATTTGGAAGTCTCGTGCATACGATACGAATACTCCGGATCGTTATTTCTTAGCACGATTTCGTCGCCGCATAATTCGCAAGCTAGGTAACAATCGCCGGAAGAGCCTTTGTAGTAATTGTAGCCGAAGACGTTGTACAAAGAGGCGAATATTTCGCAAAACGAGTCTCCTTCTAGGTATCTGGAAAAGGCTGCGTTCTCGTCCCATAGTTCGAATAGTTGCTTGAATTTGCGAATAATTAAAAACGGTATACGTTTGTCGATTTCGGAGATTCGACTCGCGTTCACTTTGTATTCCAAATCGTCGAAGTAATCGTTGATCGAGTGAATGACCTCCTCTTCTTCCGCGCTGAATTTAAATGCCGATCGAATCATGGTCACGAATGCGAAACTTGAGCTTTTAAAACGTCGATTGAAACACTCGCGAAGTTGGGAACACTCTCGGGTATAATTCACTACACTGAAGGGAATGAGTTTCGATTTTTACCTGGATATACTTTACCTAAGACGTGATATTGGCATAAATACCAAGATTGAAATAAGATAACCAACACAGGGAAGTTATTTGATGGAAGGAGGTTTAAAATAGATCGATAAAAATTGTACTTACATACGTCTGAGATGCAGAATTGTTCAGCTGATAACACTTTTTACTTCTTTCTTTCACCTTCGAATTACCTGATACGTATGAAGAAAGATAACGTTTTTGTTCACGAACGAGAAAAATTAGTACTGCAGTAGATAAAATTACATAAAATTTGGCATTATTTCTCCTGTTCATTGTTCACTTGAACTGCAATAACATCACAGCAGCATCACAGCTACGCCTATCGCATATCCATTTCAGAAACTAAGACAGAAACAGGTGATTACTAGGCCTACCCCCACCACTGACATCTCACAACGAATATTTTTTCCAAGTGATAATCTTTTTTATTTCAGTATTGAATAAATTAAAATAGAAAATCCATCACATTTAATCAGTTAAAAAGAAAACAATTGAGTTGGATAACCTTAGCCTTACTCACTATAGTAACGACTTCAAACGAAAAACTTGAACAGTAGCTAAACTGAGTACTTAAAATCTAATCATTATCCGAACTTTTCAGTCGTATAAAAAAAACTTAACCAATAGATAATACTACGTACGAATAACGTCGTGTAAAAATACAAATATTTGTACATTTTAAAAGGAACCAAATAGTAAACTCACAATTAGCGTTAAGCTACAGGTATAGCGATCAATTCTGCAACAATTTCAATTTATGTTTCTCGCTATTAACATGGTTAACCAAATTATGATTGTTGATTAATTTGCAATCGCACAGAGTGCAATATTGAGTAGCGTTTCGCCACACAATATGCTGATCTTGAGCGCTTTCTTCCAAATGACTAGCGATAAATCGCATTCTATGATCGCGAGACGTACAATGCTTGATGAATTTTTCAATGCCGATGGTTTTCTCGCACAGTTTGCACCTGACTTTGTACATATTTTCGCACATGATGAGGTGTTTCTCGTTGAACCGCCAAACGTCGTCGAAGTCTCTGCCGCTTTTATGCATGCTGCTTTGCTCGTGCACGGCGAGTTCGGCCGCACTGTACATAGGGAACCAGCATAAATTACACAGATATTCGTATCCGACGATTTCGATGACACTCGGGCGGTGTTCGCCGTATCCGGCTTCGGCTGCGAAGAAATTAGCGCTTTCGACGTGGATTCTTTTCTTTTGATGCTTCTCCATCAGAGCTTTATTCAGCAGTCGAATATTACAAGCGTTGCAATGGTACTGGTAGTCTGTGATGGTGATATTGTACGGGATCTCATTCTGTACAGATTGGATGGTGTTCTTTAGTACTTCGTGCTGAGGCGAATGGCAATGCTTCGACAGGTTGGCGAACCCTTCGAAAGTGTTCGAACATAAAATGCACTCGAAAATGTACGTTTTCACGTTCAGTTTGACTCGATCGTTGGTGACGAGCAAGGGTTTCGTTTCGTCGGCCGGTTGATCGTGGCCAGGTTCTGAGAAATGTCTGATCATCGTATCCAGTCGAGTGAATATTACCTCGCAAACGGTACACTTGTAACTGTACCCTAGTTCGTCGAATTGTTCGATGAATGGCTCGTTTAATTTGTAAATGGCCGAGTAGTTTTTATGATTCGGGCTATTCATATGCTCCAGTAGGTTCCTTTCGCCGTTTAATTTACTGTGGCAGAGTTTACAACGGACGATGCCGTTCTTCATGTTGATGCATTTCAAATCGAACTCACTTAACAGGGGTTCATCTTCGGGGTCGTCGTCGAGCACTTCGTCTTCGGAGAAGATACCGTCGTCTTCGCATCCTTTAGCGGTGGCGTGTTGCTTTTTCTTGCAGTGCTTGATTACCTTGTTTAGGTCGCCGGTAAACGTACACGGGATGCATTCGAACGTACCGCCGACGCTGTCGAGTTGCCTAATCAAGGTTTCGTTTTCTCTGAACAAGGCCGAGTTTCGTTTATGGTTCAGGTTGTTGATGTGCGATTCTAAAGATTCGTTATCGCATAGTTTCATATTACACAGACTACACTGCACGATGGTGCCGGTCAGTCTGAAAATATGCTGACGGTCGCTTTTCGGTATTTTTAAACGTTTAGGCGAACCGTTAGATTTGCTCGGTTTGCTATCTTTCGGATTTAGAGTGATTTTTTCGGCGAGATCGGTCGAGGTCAGATCGAACACCGGTTCTGGATCGGATGGTTTCTCGTTCGGCGTAGGTTTGGCGTGGATTTTCTCTCGGAAATGTTTAATCAGATGATGAACGTGGTCGAAGGTTAATTTGCACGACGTACATTGAACACCGTCCGAGCTGGATGAAACGTGACATTGTAACGATTCGTATACTTCGGCGTTGATTCTGTGAGTGGCGCCGTTCATGTGGGAAGCGACAGCAGCGGCGGGCAGATCGGCGTCGCAAATGCGACAGTAAAATATGTCGTTTTTGGCGATAACGTAACTGTTATCGGGCTTCTTCATGGGGAACTGATCGAAGGTTATTTCGTCGAAATTCTGCTCGTTCATGGAAAAAAGCTGCAATCTCGACTTGCGAACACGACCGTCGTCGGATTTTTTATCTTTCTTCGGGGTGGCTCCCTTGGGCGATGATTTTTCCAGCACGATAGGCACCTCCATTTGGTCTAATTTCGCCTTCGAGTACGACGGAATATGAATGGACGGCTGATTCTGCGGTTTTTTCCCTTTGACAGTCGTTTTCTGATGAGTATCGGTTTTGAAATGCTTCACCAACGAGGCTAAATCGTTACAGGCGATCTCGCACAACGAACACGAGTTCTTACCGGCCACGTAGTAGGTTTCGTTTTTGGTAAACGTGTTGTAATTCTTCAAGTGGTTCGAGCTACCGGTGTGCGAAATCAGAGCAGCTTCGGTGGGTAGTTCTTTGTCGCACAGACTGCATTTCGAGCTTTTCTCCGATTTACCTTTCGAGATGAATTTTTCGTCCGATTTCTTCAACTTGAACGGTTCGACGGCCTTGGGCTTAGGTGTCGAGTCGATGTGAGCTTTGCAATGGGTCAGAATGGCGTCGAACGAGTCGAATACCGAGGTACATTTCAAGCAATTGAACGACGTAATTTTGTCAGCGGGTAGCTGAACGTACTGTTCGTGTTGGATGAAATCGAGCACGGTCTGCGCGTGTTTTTTACCGTTAACGTGATCGACGACGTCGTCTGTACTGTTCAAAGTCGTATTACAAACGATGCACGTGGCTTGGGTGGCTTTTTGACGGAGGAATTTCTTATCGGAGTCGCGTAATTTGGCATTATTCAAGATATTCTTGACGACGGGTTTTTGGATGGGTTTTTGGACGGGTTTCTGAACCGGTTTCGCCGGCGCAGGAGGGGCTGGCGAAATTTTTGCAGATTTCGTCAAACGGAGATGTTCTTTTTTATTGAAATGAAGCGCCAGGTCGTGCAGGCTCGAGCTCTTGGCAGCGCACATGATGCAGAAAAATTCGGTACCGCAGATGGACATTTTAATGTATTCTTGATTCGACTCGAATGTCGAGACCATTTTCAGATGAGCGGCTTCTTTGATGTGAGCCAATACGGCAGCCTCGTTGGGTAAAATTTGGGCGCATATTTGACAGTATTTATGCGTAGAGTCTTTGGACACGATGAATTTCGTACCATTTGCTTGCTTGGTTGGTTTTTTAGCGGAGTTGGCGTTATTAGGTGTTGATTCAGCAGTAGGTTTGGCCGAAGTGGTGTCAGATGGCTTGGGCTGAGCTTTCGGTGCCACATTTGGAGTATTTTTCGACTGCGAAACGTTGTCAGCAGGTTTGGGTTTGGGTGCAACATCTACAGCACTTTTTGCCTTTGATTTTACCGCAGCGTTATCTACCGATTTGGGTGTTTCTTTGGGTACAACGTGAATAAGGCTTTTGTCTCCGGGTACAGTTTTGATAATCGGAAGATTTGCAACGGTTTTGGTGGCTCCGATTTTGATACCGTTGACGACGTCAGTAGGTTTGGAAGTGTCGTTCGCCTGGTTCCCTTTGAACGTCATTACCACGTTGTTAGCACTGGGTGTGGGTTTGGTTTCCTTATTAGACGACTTTTTAGCATCGGGTTTCGCTTTTCTCGCATCAGTCAAGAATTTCTTCTTCGTATCTTCGTGTTGGGGTTTAGTAAAATGCTTGATGAGCGAATTCAAAGTACTGTACTCGGATTTACAAACCTTACAGCCGTAAGTTTCGTTGTCCGGATCGGGAAAAGCGATATACACGTTGTTTTCTTTAAAAATCTCCAAATTCTTCGTATGACCGGTAGCTCCACCGTGAAGCATTAAATCGAAGCATTTGACAAATTTCGTATTACAAATTTCGCAAATCAAAAAATCGTCTTGTTCGACTAACCAATCTTCCGCATCTTTCAACTCTTTGTACGCTTTTTTCTTAGCTTCTCTCTTTTCTTTCACTTCCTTGTGATTAATGTAGTGTAAAAATCTTTGCAACGGGTCCGACTCGCAACACTCGCCCCACTCGCTGCAGTCGTCATCGTCGTCGTCGGTGTCTTCATCAACGTCGGCCACTTCGAGACCGCACGGGCACTGTGCTTTGAATTCAGTTCGCATCGTTAAGAAAATTTTCGCGAACAATTCAACGTTGTCGACATTCTGCCGCAAGACCTTATTATTCACGCACAATTTGAATAACCTGTAGAATAACTCGATTATACGAGTGGGTAATTTCACATCTAAGACGGTATAACGATCGCAATCCTTCGCCGCGGATTCGAATTTGGCGAACTCGTCGTCGAGGTATTTTATTATGTTATCGCTGACGAAGTTTTGAACGAAATTTCCACCGAATGGAGGCGAAGCCGATTTGGAGGAACTCATTGTCACGATCGAACCTAAAATCAAGCGAATTCGTCAGAATAAAAACGCTAAACGAATGATCGCGAAGGGGCTTCTTTAGCTTAATGCAAGAAAACTTACTTATTGGAGATGGTAGTGATTAATCATGAACGTCGAACTGTCAATAAATATGAATAACTGGAAGCTGGAACGTGTTTCTGAACGAACAATTAGCATTTAACACTTTACACGTATCACAACAAGTCAACGTAACAACTCAAACAATTGAGTCGAACTTGATCAAAACGGAACAAGTTTCGACGCATAGATTGGATTTTGATCAAGAACACAATCGTGAATAAATATTGGCCGCGTCATTCGCATTCGATAAAATCAAAATCATCGAAGCAGCGCAAATTTCAAAAACAAAACAGAAACAAAGTATCTTTTTTTGAAGTTTTGATTCGATTCGCTTCATGATTTTGCCATTTTGTCATCTTCACGAACATTCGTTACGTCGCGTTTCCCCTCCCCACCAAACACCCCTCTACGGACCGGACTGCAACAGGAAGGGAAAGGAAAGAAAATCAGGAAATAGAAAATCTACCTACAGCGCTATCTTTGGTGGGACCGTAAACAAGGCAACTAGTTGTTCTCACTTTATTCTCACGAATGATTAATGATTTTAGGGTTGATTGGATTTGATTAATTGATTTGAGACGTGATGTTGAATTATTAGATTAGTAGAGGTAGTTGATTAGGAATACTCATCAAGGTGTTGTGAGTGATCTATTTGTCTAAATTGTTTATTCTCCTGGCGAATTCAAAGTAGTATTACTCGTCTCAGATTCTAAAGGGTTAATAAGTTATTCGTAATTTGGATTGATCCGAGCATCTTTCGCATTATAATTTACAATACCCAAACGAGTAAATTATCAGAACACACGATACACTCCCGAATAGATAATAATATAATTATTTATACTTCCATCAGCAAAAATAAAAGAAGTTAAAATTACAAATATAAAACAAGCAATACAAACCGGCGTACTTCAAGTTTTGAACTGACATTAATTTAGATACCTTATATAGGCTTATATAATAAAGTCGTAACATATTTCTTTCGGTAACGATGAGTAGCACTTAATACCATAACACCATCTTTAATTGAAAGCGCATACAAATGGTTCAACATTACGTGGTTTGGCTCCGGTAATAAAGTCGGTTCGCACTGTACAGATTAGCAAACGTTCGCAAATATAAATTACAATAAATACCAATAATCTCACATCACATATCAAACTATAATATACCGAGTACTTACAGAGAGAGGCGTATCTTTATTTAAAATAATCTGTAAGAGATGCGGCGGTAAAATAGGAGGCCCGTGCATTCTTTCCCAAGGTTTTTGAAGAGCTGGGATTTCTTGAGAATATTCGCTAGCTGTTGGAAATAAGAATTTATCATCAATTCGACTAGTGTCAATCGGCGTTAGCTAAATACGAAACTGATTCTGTAACCTTGATTAGATGTACTGGAATTTTCACTGTCCACGTCTAACGCTTCGAATACTTCGAAATCTGTAGTCTTGACGGTAACTACGTTATTTTTTGTTCCCAAACCGTTATCCACTATTTTCTGAAATCGTACGATAATATTATAAATAATACGTCAACGTCGTACGTGTGTGTGTGTGTGTGTGTACTATCAAAGTCATAAAGCTATCGACAAAATGATGATAATTTTTACATTGGTAGGATCACATTTCCATTCTCCATCGACGCAAAACTTGTACTCGTGTTCGCCTTCCGGAAGATCGATAATCGTAACAAAATCACCATGACTGAAAAGATAAAAAGAAAAACACGTCTTATCACCTGTGGAAAACACCACCCACTGGCGAGCTCGTAAATGCGTACCTTTTCACCATCGGGACTGGTCTCCAATTGGAAAACGTTCCACTAATGGCGACATCTTTTCCGCCTCCTTCCCATTTGAAAACGGTCGGTAACAGGCCAGATTTGTCGGGCCCATCTGTCTTGGAATGTGGGTGTAAAGAGGGATCGTCCTGTAATAACATAACGAGTCACTATAGATAGTAATAATTAAAACAGACTTCGTAGACACGTAAGACCGCTTCGATAACGGTAATAAAATAGCGTAGTATGTAATATCCCATTATCGTAAGCGACATCCAATGTCTACGCGAGATAAAGAAAGCTGTACCAAGGCAGAGAGTGGTGTGTTTTTCTTACCACTGACAGATGTTGTTTATCACAGTACGACTCATCTTCTTCGTTATTCGCTTCTTGATAAGACGAACATTCCGAGTTTTTGTCGAAAATAAAAGCTTGGCTGGTGGAGTCTCGATGAGGCGATACTATATCCAAATCACACGATTTATGCCTCTCCCTGGAGTTACTTCCAGCGTTACCCATGTTAACGTAGTTGTTAATACAGTGTACATACGTGCGTGGTCTACTCCATTATCGTGTTTATTCGCTCGGGGATCAATGATCCGTTAGATTGTTCTTCTTTATCATTAATAATTTATTACACTCAGTGAAAAAATAACTTGTCTTTGGTCTGACTTTATCTATTAAAGCGAAGAGTGTTATTGTTGTTTTCATATTTTCATTTCACAATGTTGTCAGTGATCCAAGGTCGACGGATGATTGGCAACGTTGTAGAAGCGCTATCTGTTGTCGAACGTGAATGCGGTGGTCTTGAAAAATACGCTTTTCTGATTGGTTGTCGTTTTTACGTCATTGAAGTCACCATCAAAAGTTTGAAAAAAACAGATTTTCTTTTCTTTCTTTTTTCATTTTTTTCCAATGCTGTTGCAAACATTATTTTTCGCGTTCAGGATTATGATCTTGATCCTTGGTCCTTGATCTATGAAATAAAATCAAAAAGAAACTTGTTGGTAAAAAAATTGAAACAAATTGTCCTGAACCACGGTTTCCAAAAAACCAAAACTCCAAATTGGTTTTGAATCGTAATCGTGAAAATTCAAACTTCCAAATTTTCCAAAATATTTTCTTTTTTTCAGTCACTCGTAAAATTCAATCAAACAGTCTACCTTTCCCCCCTGTCACTTCTCCTTCGAAGATAAATAAAGAAAACACAACGCTATCATAAAAAATTCTTTAATCGTTAAATGCTAACAACATTATAACTGTTGTTATAATAGAAAAAAAAATCATTTTAAATGCCACAAATGTTTAAGTTTCTACTTAGAGGATAATAAAGGGAATTAAAAAAAATTATATAATTTTTCCTTAAAAAATAATCAAGTTTTATACAACAGTAACACTGCGTAAATAATAAACAAAAGGTAAGTAGTAAAATATATAAGAAATAATCGTAACAATAATAACTTAATCAACATCGATCAATCGTATACCTTTTTTTCATACTTGGCAACTTAAACTCAGATGTAAAATGCGCTCTGACAAAACAAAAAGAAAAAAGAAAAAATAACATACACGTAAAGATAGTAATTATTAAATTTCTCTAAAATAAATCCTTTATACACAACATTAAAAAAATTATCAATATAAATAAATAAATAAATAAATAAATAAATAAAACAATTTCAAACAATCTCAATTACAACAGTTGAAAAATAAATTTCGAGATCTTTCGCACAAATTAAAAGAAAAAAATACCTTAAACTACGACTTAATTAAATTTAGTCCATTTTTGCAATTATCATCAATGCCTTTCTTATTACTAAATTTTACACTTTAAAGATCTCTGGCCCTCCCTTCCATTCAATTTTTTTTTAGTCAATGTTTTTTCAATTTCTTTACTGTTTCAAATTTCGTCAATATAAGACTCCTGAATTGATGATGATGATTATAAATGATAAATATATAGAAAAAAAAAGTGTAGTAAAAATAGTAACCAATATACAATGATAAGTAATCCTTAAATGATGATGAATAACCGAATAATAATAGTAATAATAAATATCATATAAAATACGTAGTAACAGATTAACGTACATAATTATATCAGTCAAAGTCATACGATCATTAGTAATTTCAATAAATATTATCATTCCTCACTCCTGATACTGAACACAAATTTCGTCGTCGAGATACTAATGATTAAAGAAGAAAAAACAATACCAATCTATACTTAAAAAAACATTATTTTCACGTCATTTTTTTTTCAATTCTGTCCCTCAAATCACCCCACATTTTCCCCTAAATTCCAACATACATTTTCGCATCACGAACACTCTACTTTTTGAAAAACCTTACAAAAGCGTCTAAAAGCCTAAAAAAAAAAGCGAAATGAGTATTCATCTATAATAATTATACGCTTAAACCGACGCCAATTTAGATGCAGATCCAGTGGGATCCTACATAAGACGCCATTTTAAACAGTTTCAACTTTTTAGACCTATTACGTAGGTACGTGCCGAAGCTACTTGGAGCATAGAATTTCTCATTTTATCGAGGTACATGGAATGTCGTCTGGGGATCTTTTCAGGCCAGCGGGAGATTCGGTAATTTACAAAATGACAATTCCATTCAAATTCGAAGAATGAATTGCAATTGAAAAAAATCTGTATCAAATTAAATGCCTCGAATGTCTTCGGAAAATTGAGATAAACTTCGAAAACATTCGTTGGATTTAATTTTTAGTCTCCTACCCCAAATTTGGGTGAAATATCGCCAAAAAAAATTGAATTTAAATTAATTTATAGTCGAGTCTAAATCGTACATAATTATGTTCACAAAACCATGTTTCAAGATTGATTCTCGTTCTAGAAATTGAAATAAAAATGAATTCAGCTGGTATGCCCCCCTCCCCTCTAGAGACCACCCCCACAGCAACTCATGGGAAAAGAAATTCAATCCTGTATATTTTTGCTGATGGCAAATTCCACGGTTTTTCCGAAAGTTTTTGTCGAAAATGTGGAAAACCAGATTTTGATTTTTTTCAAAATGTATTTTGCAAATTTGAGGGGCAGGGGTTGCTCCAAAATGAATTTTGATAAGAAGTGAAATTATACTTTGAATGTTGAGGAACAATTTTCATTAGAAATTTTTTCCAATTGGACTCGTAGATTGGGCGATACATGCGTATGAAATGTTACGGAGCGGTCTCAGGGTGAAAGGGGGGAGGGGAGAATGAGGCATACGTGCTCAATTCATTTTTCAATTTCTGCGTTAAGAGTTAGAATCAATTTGAAAAAAAAAATGAATCAATCACTGCTTTCTAGAACAATTTCGAGCAAAATCTTTTTTTTCTGAACAATTCAGACCAAACAATGAACATATCAAATTCGAACATCTTGGCCAAGTCTACGTATCCTCCATCGGTCCATATTCCGAATCTCCAGCACCCGCCAAATCCAACATCCCCGGCTCCTTTCCCCTCAGCACTGCGTATCAAAACACTAAAACACGATCAACAATTCAAAAAAATTTCCCTACCATTCGCAAACTCAACCTAACTCTTTCCTAACCTATCAAAAAAAAAAAACGACAGAGCCTTTCAGCCACACACACACATACACGCGTAAAGAAAAAAAAACATATCAAGCACCAGACACGAAAACATAGCGATAAACGCTTCGAAAATTCATTAGCTAATAAGAAAAGCAAACAATATAATGTTCAAAAAGTAACGAAAAAAAAAAATGAAATAAAATAAAAAATAATCGATATCCGTCACTAAGGAAACTACAAACATGATGAATGTTGACGAATTCCTCCAATTATCTTTAACCACCGTTACCGGCTCGGCCGCAGCTACTCGTTTCTTTTTCGTTACTTTTATCGACGCGCCGTTCTATAATTATTATCTCACTACTTTAGCCACCACTTTCCACAGTCCAAAAACTATCCTTATACTAATTACTTTTACTAAAATACGTCACAATGAAGAGAGATTGCTTCGTCTTCCGTCTACGGAATCACCACTCTTCGTCCACTCTACACATTCCTTTACTTGCACATACGATTACGGTTGCTTCCTTTTCTTCCTCTTAGTTTAAGAAAAAATATTTTTATCGTTTTTTTTTCCTTTTTACCTTATTTAAATGGTAACTCAGTACTTCGATACTCGAGCATTTGTCTACGTTTTGGATACTGCTGCCGGAGACGTTCCTGCTGAACGGAGGATTTGTCTTGTCCAGTAGACGCAGCTCGAGTAAATAAGTACACCAATATCCGTAATACACACGAGTTGAGTATGTCTGAGCTACTGCATCCTCTATCCTCGATTTCGTCCGAGCGACTATATAATATATAAGATAGCGTAGTAATAATAATAATAATGATAATAATAATACGTAATAATAATCATATCGTACGAAATACTCTAGCGTGTTTATCATTAAATACATATTTTTTCGTACGACTCTACGAGAAGTCGTACCGAGGAAAATTAAATAGTAATAATAAAAAGAGGAATAATTAATCATAACAACACACCTACATAATCTGCAAAAATGCCAAAAAAAAAATAGAAGAAAAAAAACTCGTAGACAACTTTAAAAATATTAAAATATTACTCGTAAGACGAAGGGGGAGGGGGAAGGGTAAAATAAAATAATAAATTATGAGCGAAGGTCTTTTTTTCTCAATATTAAAAAAAAAAGTAAATATATAATAGTAAAATAGGGCGTAAAAAGTCTGCACAATATAAAAACAAAGAAAAAAAATTAAACAAAAGAAAAAAATAATCGTAAAGATAAAAAGAGATAGAGAGAGAGAAAAAAGAAAGAAAAAGAAAGAAAAAAAACAGCCCGAAGTTTTCGCCCAGTGTCAGCGGCCGCAGACGACGCGGCGACGCTGACACCGACGACGTACAGTGAAATTGCGTCATTTTCAAGTCTGCTGTTTGACGACGATCACGCCAGGCCTTTGCTGTTGTTCGTTGGATGAGACGGAGCCGGCTGTCGAGGTGGTCGCGTGGTGGCGCGGATTGAACCTTACGAACGAGTTCATGTGGTTCATGTCGACCTGCAAGACGGTACGCTTGGTCAGAGCTAGCGGAGCTTCTTGATTGGGCGCTGCGTCGATCGGCGATCGTCCCGTCGTGCCTGTGGCTGTCGTCGTCGTCGGCGTTGTCGTGCTGCCGTTGCAGCTGCTAATGCTGTCGTTGCTGCTGATGCTGAGGTTGCTGCTGCTCGAACTGCAGGATGAGGGCGTTGAGGCCGAGTCGAAGGCGCTGTCACCTTCGAGGTGGCGGATTGCTTCGACTATAGCTTCGAGACTTTGGCGCGAGTGGCTCTGGATAGTGAATACGCTGCAAAAATACGAGAAGTTTTATCGTCTGCGAGAATTTACCAGGTTGGAAACGAATTTCGAATCGATTTACAAAGACTGGATGGGGAATTGGAGTCGATTTAGCCGATTGGAGCTCTCAAAGAGGCGGCGGAGAAAAAGGATGGCACAAGGATCGGATCAAAGTTGAAATTTTTCAACGGAAAAAATCAATTGAAAATTATCAAGTCGACCAGCAACTTGGAAACTAATCAACCGGAACCGCAAATGGAAAAACCTTCCACCCTTCCCCATCGAGTCTCCAAAGACTGCGAAAATTCACCTGCCAACCAAAACGTAACGCTAGACATTACGCAACAACACTTACTCAGCAGAAGCGGGCGACATTTGTTCGACATGATGCGACGGCGACGTATTGGTGGACAAGAGCCGCGTCGAAGAAGCATTGCTGGTACTGGTGTTGGTGAGGCGAGTAGCCGCTATGGTGGTAGTTAAGGAGACCGAGGTCGGCGATGGTAACCTCTCCACTTCCACTTTAGGTTTCGACTGCTTGCCGGCGACGATGGCGGATGCCGGCGAAACCGCGTATTGGTGACCGTTTATTATAGCAGACGGAAGCAGAGATTCTTCGTGAGTAACAGGTTGCAAAATTACGGACGTGGTGGCCGCCGTACGTTGCGGTTTCGTATCGGTTACCACGTTCACGTTGCTCGCCGACTGCAGCTGCATTTCCGTGCCGATTCGACGTCCGTTCTCCAACGATTTCGACGCGCTCAGTATCATCGTCTCGTCTTTAGGCTGCCATAACAAATGCACAAAGAGAATACGCGCGATTAGTACGACGTGAGCAGAATTTTGAGAGTATTCTATGAGGCGGGGCTTTGCCGCTAAATTTGGCTAGTGGTAGCTTACCTCGTCTTTGAATTGTATCGTTATGGGTTCGGCGGAGGATATATTATTTTCGGTCGTCGTGACAGCGGTGGCGGCCGTAGCCAGCGGATATAAAGATTCTAGTCTTGCGAGTTTTTCTTCCAAATGCATACGCAGCGCTCGTTCTCTGTCTAGTTGCATTTTCAAACCATCGCGGTCCTCTATTAATGGTACTACGATTTCTTCGTCTGTGGAAAAAAAAAGAATGAAATTAGAAGATCGATTGAAATTATGCATTTGTACGATTTGAAAATGGCGAGAGGAGGGTGAAAAAAATGAAAAAATTCAACAAAAAAAATTTCAAAATGAATTTTGAAAATACAAAACAGATCAGAATATTCTAACTTGATAAAAAAAAATTATAAAAAATATTATTTTGATTTTTTCAAGTAAATTACCAAAATTTTTTGCAAATTCGGCATGTAATTTTCAGTAATAACGGTAATTACACTAGAATCAACGTTGTCGAAACAATTTTTTGATTTTGCTTCTTTTCAACATTTTTTGATTTTTTTCTAATTCATTATTCATTAAATTACCAGTAATTATCGTGAAGACCGAATTTTTGTACATTTAATTCGTAATTAATAGCGGTAAAGAGTTAAAAAGACTCCCAAAAATTTATCAACAAGAAATGGAAACTGTAAATAATCAACCCCCCTCCCCCCCCCCAAAAAAAGATGAAAAAACAAAAAAATCAAATTAGTTTTTTGCAAGAAAATTTGGAATAACTGGTAATTTTTCGTAAACATTTCCGGTAATCACCGTAAAAACAGAAAAAAATTGAACAAAAGAGCAATAAAATCAAAAATTAGTTTTTTGCAAGAAAATTTGTAATTTGTAATTTTTGAGCAAAATTATGGGGCAATAACCGTAAAAACAATTATTTGTAAACAAATCCTGCAATTTCAGGTAATTTTTAGATTAATTTCTGGTGATTACCAAAAAAACAACAACAAATAATCAAAAATTTAGTTTTTGTAAGAAAATTTGTAATCATTTGTAATTTTTTGCATAAATTTCATGTAATTACCGCAAAAACAAAAAAAAAGAAAAACAAAAAATTAGTTTTTTCCAAGAAAATTTGGAATATGCTATTTTTCTAAAAAACATTTTGGGGCAATTACCGTAAAAACAATTTTTTCGCAAAAAAGTCCTGTAATTTCTGGTAATTTTTTAAAAAATTTCTGGTAATTACCAAAAAAACAAAAAATCAAAAATTAGTTTTTCCTAGAAAATTCGAAATTTCTAAGTAATTTTTGATAAAAAATTTTGGGGGCAATTACAGTAAAAACAATTTTTTGCAAAAAAGTCCTGTAATTTCTGGTAATTGTTAAAAAATTTCTGGTAATTACCAAAAAAACAAAAAAATCAAAAATTGTTTTTTGCAAGAAAATTTGTAATGACGGTAATTTTTTGCATAGATTTCAGGTAATTACCGTAAAAACAAAAAAAAATGTGAGAAAAGCAAAAAAATCAAAAATTAGTTTTTCCTAGAAAATTCGGAATTTCTAAGTAATTTTTGATAAAAAATTTTGGGGGCAATTACCGTAGAAACAATTTTTTGCAATCAAGTCCTGTAATTTTTGGTAATTTTTCTAATAAATTTCTGGTAATTACCAAAAAAAAACACAAAAAAAATGTGAAAAAAACAAAAAAATCAAAACTCAGTTTTTCTTTTTTCCTAGAAAATTCGGAATTTCTAATTTTTTTAAAAAGAATTGTGGGGTAATTACCGTAAAAATATTTTTTTGCAAGCAAGTCCTGCAATTTTTGGTAATTTTCTCATAAATTTCTGATAATCACTGAAAAAACTAATAAAATATGGGGAAAAAAAAACAAAAATCAGTTTTTTTCTAGAAAATTTAGAATTTTTTTGTAATTTTCAGCAAAAATTTCAGGTAATAACCATGAAAACGAGAAAAAAGCACAAAAAAATCAAAAATCAATTTTTTCTTGGAAAATTTGAGATTTGTAATTTTTTGCATGTATTTTTGGGGTAATTACCGTAAAAAACTGATTTCTTTGAAAACAAGCCATATAATTTCCGGTATTCACGGTAATTACGTAAAAATCCTCAAAAATTGATTCGCACCACTTCTAAACACGAGAATCCTACACCGTTTGCGACCTGCGCTCTCGCCCTAATGATCGAATCAATCTTGAAAATGGTACTCTCGAGAGAAGTAAGCTTACCCGACGAATCGGTGGTTTTGCGTTTCTTCGACGGAACGCCGCTGGGCGACGGTGGCGAATTGCTGGACGCTAGGTCGCCCTCGTGCTGGTTAATAATACGCTTGAGATGGCAATTCTGCTGCAATAATTGCGTTCTTTCTTGTTCTAGCTGATAAATGTATTCGGCAGTTTGTTGTAAAATCGCAGCCTAAACAAACAAAGCGGAAGAAAATAGGTAAACACGGGTACATTTTAATCAACGTAACGTAAAGCGCGCCGTTTTTCACCGACGTTCGATAAAAATAACAAAAAACAATCGTCAGACCGCTATCGCCGTCAAAATACCGTCGCTCGACTCGCGCGTAGTCGTAATCTAAATATAGCGTATTCGATTAAATAATCATTCCAGCAAACGTTCAATTATTATCGACCGGATAAAAAATAGCAGCTCATTATTATGGGAAAATATTCGTTGCTCGAATTCGCCGCGCCGGCTGCCCAGCCTCCTCCAATTATCCATTTCGAATACTCGTGCTGGGCACGTTTTACCCACGTCCGACGTCCACTCCGCACACACAAAGAAACTCTACATTTTTACATATTTTTCGTACCTACGTTTCGCACTCGTACCACGATTTTTCATCGTTTTTTTTATTGTCGACGGAAAAGTTATAAAAAACCTGCGATTCGTCGGTAAATTTTTATATTCATCCGAGCATCCCTCGAGAGATATGCAGAAAAAATCCATTCGTACGACATGACAAAAGCAATACGTACAACTCTCGTAAATAGACGAGAATGCGAAAAAAAAAAAATAATAATAACGACGACGACTTCATTAAAATATCGATGGATACGGTCGCATATGATACGTACACAACAGTACGAATAATCACAATGAAACAGGAAACAGAATAGGAGGCGCAGGGAGGCTAGATACGACGTCGACGGCGTATGCAATGCATTCTCGAGTGATGTTTGTTTTTTTTTTTTGCCATTTACGACGCTGCGTCGTGGTTGTGTCTAAGTAAGAGTGTATCTGATACGAGTACGTCGATAGATGAGAGGAAGGCATATCAGAATTACAAGACGCGAAGGCGGGTACGGTTCGCGGTACACTTATCGCACTCATTACCGAGTCTACGTCTCCGTCTTTCTCCCTCTGCGCCAGATATCTCCTTTCATAAATTTTTTTCACCATGCACTACCTCAATGTATCGTACTGTAGTAGTACGGACTACGGAGTAATTCAAGTATTTTTCATTCATCGTGCTACGACCTACGCGCGTCGAGTCGAGATTTCCAAGACTCTTACGCTCTTCTTTCTCGTCCTCTAGTTATTTTTCATTTTACTTTCCAAGTTCTCTGACCGCCGATAAAATTATACGACCGAATAATTCGGACTCGTCGAGTGAAAAGGAAACAGGCTAGAGTGACAGGTTCCAAAAAGGATAGTACAGGGGAAAAAAATAAGGTTACTAAGGGCGTACAATACTACGACGAGGATATCTCATACTCGTACATAAGATGATAGTATTTTGATGGTGTTTTACAACAGGCTTCTGTCAGTCTAGACAGATTGACTGCCTCTGAATTTCATCCGCTTACCAAATGTTACCCAGTCAGGCGTTTGCAGGTGAACTTATATAAGTACACCGCTCGGCGCTCTTCAGGTGAATTTCTACGATTTCCAATTCTTTTTCATTTCTTTTTTTAGAAAACGTTAGTCAGTAAAAATAAGTACGTTTTATTTTCAGATCGAATATTTGGCGCTAAAATTCTTTCCGGTCTGCGAATCGACAAAAGGTGAATTTGGCAAAACAATGAGGTAATTTTTGAGCACTTGCCCAGTGGTTGTTATTTTTCTTTCGCCATCGTGAATCATTCGCTTAGCATATGACTGAGATATTTTCGCCAGTGCAACATATGAACGATTTTGATTGCAGGAGTTGGCCGAGAATGAGTGATTGGAAGGTACGGAGGATGGAACGTGTCACCTTGGACATATCCTGAACCCATTAATTAAATCTGATGGTTGATTTGAGTGCTTGTGGGATAGTAATCGGTACAGGAGAAGTATGTAATTAAAATCGCTATAAATGATGACGGGGAGGGGTTTGGTGGGCTGAGTTGCAAAAAATGAAGTAAAAAAAAAAAAAAAAAAATAGGTATATAATTTCGAAAAATTAGAAAAAATTGCAAAAATCATTGATCGTAAAACATGAAAAATTGAAACGTGATGATTAAAATAAATGAACAATAGAAATGCAAAAAAAAACCAACAACTTGTGGAAATGAAAAGAAAAACTGAATGAAAAGTAGAGAAATTGTAAAAAAAAAACACAGAAGAAAAAAAATCATTAAAATCATTGATTGGAAAAAGTAAACAATTGAAATGGAATTTCCCTTTCAAATAATATTTTAAAAAATAAGAAAAATGAACCAATAAAATGCAAAAGAAAGCAACTAAACTTGTGGAAATGACAAAAATAGAAAAAATAGAAAATTAAAAAAAAAATGAAAACGCCAAAAAATCAAAGACGAAAAGTAAATAACAAATGGAGAAAAGAATTAAAAACAAATCAAAAGTGAAAAAAAGACAACAAATTGAAAAAAAGAGTAGAAAACGAAACAAAAAAAATTGTCACAAAATTGGAAAAAATTCACAAGCATAAAAAATAAAAAGTCGAAAGAATAAAAAAATCCGAGAAAAACAATTAAAAAAAAAATATGTATAGAAAATTAAATCACATTTTTGTGAGAGAACAAAAATGAATAAAAAAAGATGGAAAAAAATCGGAAAAAATTGAGAACCATGAAAAATAAAACAAAAAAAAAAATACAGAAATATACAGAAGAAAATGAAAAAATAAGAAGTAAACAAAAAAATCATTTAAAAAATGGATAAAATGAGAAGTAAGACATGAAAGAAATGAAATAGCGATACTCAACATGAAATACTTAAACGTGGAAATTCGAAGAAAAAAAGGAAGAATCGAGGGAAAAAAATTGAAGAAATCAGAGCAAAAAATCAGAAATATGCTAAATTGTTCAAAATTGTAAAATTAAAAAAAAATAATCAAATCATAAAAATCCTGTCAAATTTTTCAAAATCATCAAAATTTTCCAGAAATGTCAATTTTCCTAAAATTTTCATATTTACCAAAATAGCAAGTTTTCAGAATCGTTCAATCTTTCAAAACTGCCAAATTTTCAAAAATTGCTTAATTGATCAAAATTGTCAATTTCTTCAAAATGATCAAAATTCTCCAAATTGTCAAATTTACAAAAATTGCTGAATTATTGTCCAAAATACATGAAATTTTCAAAACTGTCAAAATTTTCAGAACTGGCAAATTCTCCAAAACTGTCAGAATTATTAATTTTTTAGATTTTGAAATTCTTCAACAATAACAATTTTCAAAAAATTTTCATCTTTTCCGAAATTTTAAAAAATTTCAAAATCGTTAAATTTTTCAAAACTGGCTAATTTTCACAAATTGCTGAATTGCACAAAATTATCAATTTCATCAAAGTGGTCGAATTTTTAAAAATTATCAAAAGTTTCTGAATTGTCAAAATTGCCAAAATTGCTGAATTGTCCAAAATACATGAAATTTTCAAAACTGTTAAATTTTTCGAAATTGACAAATTTTCCAATACCGTTCATTTTTTCAAAATTTTGAAATTCTTCAACATTGGCAATTTCCCAAAATTGTCAATTTTCCTAAAATTTCCATATAAGTATTTTTCAATTATAAAATTTTTCAAAATTTTCAACTTTTCCAAAATAGTCGAATTTTTAAAAATTTCTCATTTTTCTTTTTCAAATTTTTGAAATTCTGTAGCATCAGCAATTTTTTCTAAAATTGCCATAATGCCCTAATTTGTGAAAATTTTCAAAATCGTCAAACTCTTCAGAATTGTTAAATTTCCTAAAACTTTAAAAATTTTCAAAAGCACAATGCTCAACATTGTAAAATTTTTTGACTCAAGAAATGACAGTTCAACCTGAATTCAGGGATGGAAAAACTGAAATAATTTAGTTCCAGTTTCAGTTTTAAGTTTTCAGTTCCTAAGTTATTAGTTCCAGTTCCAGTTCCAGTTTCAATTCTCAAAAATTTCTAGTTCCAGTTCCGTTTTCAGTTTTTTAATTTTTTTTTTTTATTTTGAATTTTGAAGGCTAAAAAGTTGTGATTTTGATAGAAGAG
>FIZT01000967.1:0-16037 GCA_900065295.1 Paracoccus marginatus
CTAGAATCCGTTGCTAACTCATTTTTTCATTTTTTGGACTAACCCGGCTTTGGAATTGGGGTCTTCATATGTTTTGTATTAGAAATAGACGAAATGGTAGAGATACCGGCTGTGGAGCGTGACACCGTGCAATTTGACTGGGTGCTGTCTGTTGCACTGGAACTGTCGATGTCGTGTCGGCGATACACACGATGAGAAAAAGTCGATTTATACCTAATGTACTCTTAGTTCGCTAATCGACGAAATGGAAATGCTCGAAAATCGTCATATGTACGATGAATTTAATTGCGTTACGCGCGGCGGCGGCCGGCGTCAGATATATAAAATAAAAGATATAAATGCAAATTAAATCCTCTTCTAATTGATTAGATTAAATTTCAAGTTCGAATTAATTTATTATTTCGTATCGTTGTTTACGTAAGTAGTACACATTTCGATGGAAGGATCGAGGAAAGAGGTTATTTATACGAAGAATTGATCGAGTGTTTATGTTTATATGCTGCACTGACGCGTCAATTCGCATGAGAAACAAATTAACGCGCGAAAACGGCTAATTAATTCGGAGCACACGTACACGACGCTCGAATGCGATTTTAATTTAACGAGAAACACTCGTCGACAGATCATCGCATGCAGTCGTTGGCATTTATCTCGCTTCGCAATATCATCTATATCGATTACTTAATGGATTTTTATTTTTATTCGCAGGTTTCAAGAATACGCCTCGTTTTGCGCCCAAAGATACCACAATCGACGTGCACAGTCCGAACCATAGAGTGAGTACGATTGATTCTCGTACGTGTACGTACGAGTATCAGCTATATTCGTATACCTTGAAGGTATTTTTTTCGAAATGACGAAATAACGAAAAATCTAACGTAAAAGGTAGGCACTGGAGATATTTTGGAAAATGTGTGGGTAAACGTTGGCGGATTAATTTCGGTTTCGCCGCACATCCAATACTCGTACGTACGAAAAGCGAGCTAGATTAATTTTTTTGCCGGGTACAAAGCGTTGTTTTTTGACCTAAAAATGTCATTCGGGGATTCGCCAAGCCCTAGCAGCCATCACAGTTACTACTATGTACGTAATATATGTACGTGTACTTACTTTTGTTATACGAAGAATGCTACGTACACGTTAATACGATATTTCCTTATTAACTATGCGAGTTTCGGAGTATACCGGTGGTGAATCGTCGTATACGACGTAAACTGTCGTGTCGGTCCACAGCGGAAAATTCTCGCGAATAATTATTTCGAATAGATGGTCTACGTTGTATAAGGGAGACGCTCGCTGTACTTGAAAATTGTTGACTGAATCGATGTCGTCGTGTCGTGCACAGAATTATAGATTTAATTTCGTATAAGTACGTATATACGGCGATACCTCTACAGTCTACAGTATTATAGGTGTCCCATACGATACCTCGAGTATATAGGGTGGTTTGACAAGTGTGCACTCGAAATATGTATTGTTTTCTATTGTCTATGTACAATTGTACAGGATTTATGTCACCCTGAGTATTGTTCGCTGGTTTATGTGTATTTACAAATACTACTGATCGTGTGGTTCGTACGAGGATCATACTCCATAACTCGTGTGTTGACAATGTTGACACCTTTGCGTTTTGCTTTTGACATTACATTCGGTGGTGATGGGGTTCAGGTGTCGTTTACATGTTCTTCCCCAAAGTCGAGGATTTTTCGATAGTTTTCGTTGAAGTTGTGATTGAAAATTGAAACACCGATTCCACCGCTGAGTCGCAGGCGTTTTTCACTCATTCTTCGGCTTCTTCTCGGATATTTCTTCTTGCAAGAATGAATCACTAATTTTTTTATTAAAAAAAATTACTTATCTTCTTTTTTTACTGAAAAAAATTGCTTTGCTGAATAATATCGTTTTTTTGTTGAAATAATCGGCAATTTTTCCTGAAAAAAGACTCAATTTTTACCTAAAAAAATATCGCGCATTCTCTTCACACAGATGATCGTCAATTTTTTCACTAAAAAAAAAATCATCAGTTTACTTGAAAGAAAAATTTTTTCTCTGGAAAAATCACGATTTTTTTCACTAAAGATTTCCCTTGAGAAAAAATATCGTCCTTTTCACCAAAATAAAAAAAATCATCTATTTTTTCAATAGGAAAAAAACTTCAAATTTTTCTCTAAAATAATCGAAAACCGTCAAATTTTTTACCACAGAAATATCGATTACCTAAATTTTTCACCAAGATAACTGTCAATGCTTGCTCACTTGAAATGATCATAATTTTTTCACTGAAAAATCATAAAATCTTTTTGAATGAAAAAAGTCGTTATTTTTTTCAATGAAAAATTAGATCATTTTAATATTCAATTTTTTCACTGAAAAATCTTTTTTGATTGGAAAAATTACCACCAAAGTAGCATTTTTTCTGTAAAAAAATATTTTTTTCGCCATCAAACATCAATTTTTTCACTGAAAAATCATAAAAAGTCTAGCGTTACACGGTCCAGCGTCGCGCGAATTTTGGATTTACCCCAGCGGGGAAAACATATCCATGTTAATAGTTTATTTTAATATTCAATTTTCTCACTGAAAAATCTTTTTTGATTGGAAAAATTGCCTATTTTTTCCCTACCGCAGTAGTTCATAAATCATCAATTTTTTCACTGAAAAAATATTTTTTTCCCCACAATCATCAACTTTTTTCACTGAAAAATCATAAAATTTTTTGAATGAAAAAAATCGTCAATTTTTTCTCTAAAAAAATAGTTCATTTCAATCATCAATTTTTTCACTGAAAAATCATTAAATTTTGATTGGAAAAATTGTCTATTTTTCCCTACCACAGTAGTTAATTTTTTCAGTGAAAAAATATTTTTCTTTCCATCAATCATCAATTTTTTCACTGAAAAATCATTAAATTTTTTCGAATAAAAAAAGTCGACAATTTTTTCGCTGAAATTTTTTTTTTTCATCAAACCAATTTTTTTTCATTCAGATGATGGTCAATTTTTTCATTACAAAATAATCGATTTCATCACAAAAAAATTTTTAAAACATAAAAACTCCATTTGAAAAAAAAAAAAAAAAATGAAGATATCTAATTACTTCCTTTTTTCATTAAAAAATCGCATAGTCCATTTTTTTGGCTGATATATTGTGAATTTTTTCACCGAGTTTCAAAAGGAAAGAATCTTCAATCATTTCTTGACTGAAGAAGGGGTACAGAGGGTGGTGAATCTTTTTACTGCGTAAATCGTCAATATTTGCACCGAAAAATTCGTCAATTCTTCTACCCGTACTAACTGCGTTTACTGAGAATGAGAAATCATCAATTTTCTTCGTTAGAAAATCATAAATTTTTTTACTCAGAATTTCATCAGAAAAAACTTGAGTTTATTTTGCTAAAAATATTTGTTAAAGTTTTTTCCTCAAACATCATCCGAAGAAATCTTCAGTTTTTTCGATTGAAAAAGCTAAAGAATCGTCAGTTTTTTCACTAAAAATAAAATAATAATAAAGATATGCAGCAGACGATAATCTCCAAGTTCAGTGACCACTGCGTACTAATACGACCATATCCGTAGTGTTCCCCTCGTACTTAGGAACGATTACCTGTCGAGTCACCCTATGGTCTTACGTTATGGAGTAATGTATAATGTTACACTGGTACAACGACCGTGGGCGATGGACGAGTTAAGTTTACACGGAAGGATGTCTGAAGTGAGTGTCGTCTTCTTTTTTTCATATTATCCTTCTTGAAATTAAAACTGTCACGAGCACGGTTTTGTTTCAATTCCTTACCTTCATTATAGTACACGATGTAATAGCCAGCCTGAAGGGTGTATTTTTCGCTCGAATATAATACCTATCTCCTCGACGTCAAAGTATTCGCAATAGATACTCGAGAGCGCGAAATTGTTGCTGCTAGTCGACTAGACGGGACATCGCGTCCGTCGTAAGCTACGGAAATAGCAGCTACCTTTTGAATGGAAAGCGCGTTTAGGAATCCGCGCGTCTTCTTCGTCATTTGCAATCTTCGTCGAACGAGACGATCGTGACTGTAATTTGTTATTTCGCGTGTATAGCGTAATTTGGTCTACCGAACGTGTCATTCGATGAGTTCATTTAGTGAATTATTGATGCGTATTACTGCTTATATGTAGTACGTCGCGTCGTATACAATGTACGTAAGCGCGTATATTTCATAAGGTTCTGTTTCATCGTACCGTACATGTAACATTGTTATTTACTTTTTTTTTTTTGTTTCATTGTTTCGCAGGTTAGGCGAGATACGTCTTCTTCGTACAAGGTTCACGGGCCGTATAATGCGAATAAACAATCACGTTATATTGAGTTGGTTATGGTGATCGATAATAAGGAATTTCAAGCGTTTAACGAAGATACGACTCGCGTTTATCAGCATTGCAAAGATATTACGAATATTGTGAATTCGGTAAGTCGAACTTGGACAGGGTTATGGGCATGAGGATCGATTCAATTGCTCAAAAATGTGGAGAAGCAGGGGTTTTTTGAAGGGGGAGGGGAATTTATTTGGATTTGACGATGAGACTGATCTACTGAAAAATATAGATTTGAAAACAATTGAAAATTGAAAAAAAAAATTGAAAATTTAGAAATCTTGATTGAAAATATTGTCAAATATTTTATAAAAAATTAAAATTTCATTTTTTGGAATTTTTTCTGTAAAATTAAAAATTTTCTGCATTTTGTTGGCAGCTGTACGTACCGTTGAACATATTCATAGCGCTGGTCGGTGTTGTCATATGGTCGCGAGCCGACGAAATCGCCTTGGAATCGAACGGAGACAAGACACTGACGAATTTTCTAAACTACAGAAAAGACAGACTACTCAAAGACCATCCCAACGATAACGCTCAATTATTAACGTAAGCACCGACTTGTGTACATTACATACGTACCTCTACCTCTCTGCAGATCTAGATACATTCCAGTAAACTCGACGGCGGCCACAGGATCGCGTATTGACCGCTATACGCTCCGATGGTGTGTAATTAGCGAATGCAAATGACGCTTATAATGGATGCAAATTTCACCTGAGCCAGGTCAGCCAAAACTGCACCGACAGCCGGTGGCTTTCGGCTCGGGCTTAGGCGTCAGATGGTGATCGATGAAAAGCTGGGTTCTTTTTTTTGTATTGCGGTCGCACCAGCTGCCTATAAGCCTATAAGTGTAATTGATGCTGCGGTAATTTCGACGCGAAGTAATTAAATACTCGAATGAAGCGTGTCTGGAGAGTGGCAAAGGTGGTGAGAGTTATTAAAAGTGGATTTTTTGGGAATCAGAGGAATTTCAGTTCAATGAAGAGAAAATATTTCATCAGAAAAGGAGACGAGTAGGATTAAAAGTATCTCAAGGCGGAAAATTTTCAAATATTTACGCCTACGAAATTTTCAAAAATTTCCACATTTTTGAGGAATTCGTTTGTCTAGAAAGGCATATTTTTACTTGAAGAAATGGAGGAGATTTTTTACGCCCTATTTACGAGTTTCTTTTCTCTCGTATTTGCAAAAGATGAAGAGAAAATATCTGAAATTTGCCATCGCCCGTACCCGCATCCTCAAGACGATGCGTCGAACGTCGTTATATCGTCCAAAGTACCCATACTTGTAATCTTATTATACGTAAACGATATTGAATTCGCAGATAGGTACCTATATTCAACCTATACGGGTATACCTTTTTATTATTTTATTGTATGCTCCCCCAAGGGCTCCGCAGACGAGAATTTTTTTATCCCATTTCGTAATAAATATGGAAGATGGAGTGGATTTTTCGCGGTATTTTGATAGGTAAGAAAATCGATGGCTGAAATTAACAAACGTTTTATTCGATTCTGTACAGATGCGTCAGACGTTCCCAAAATTTTCGTTCGGACAGAAAAGTGGAAACGAGAATCCTACCTAAGGTCGAACTTTTTTTAGAAGGTTTTCGAGGTTGTTTTCGTTGCGTGAAAATGACCTAGTATAATTGTGATAAATGAGCAGGCGATTTTCGAGAATTTCAATTCCCGCAGGGGTTCCTAATATTGGTCGATTTTCATAGTCGACTGTTTGATAATTAATGCGGAGGCTGCCGATTAATTTTTTTAATAGGCCTGGGGTATCGTAAATTATGGCGATTTTTGGTACGATCGAGAGAGATGTTTATCGTGGCAGGATGTCGATGATAATTGAAAGTAGTGCGTTTCAAATTCGAACCATCGATTGTCGAATTTTTTCCGCATCGAAGCTGTTGGTGGAAGCGCTTAGTTCACTAACCCGATCAATGTTCCTTTTTCTGACGGATGTTGCTTCGATAAAAAATTAGAACGTTTCAATTTCAGCGTAAAAATGATAAGATTGTGCTAAAATATTCATTTTGGGAGTTTTCAGATTCTACGAAAGAAAAAAAATTAAACGGGAGAAAAAATTGTAGGAAAAAGGTGTAGGGCTGGAAATTTTTTTGATGATTTCTATCAGAATATTCCAATCCTCCCTTGCAATATTTTTTTGAAAATTTGAAAGAAAAAATTTCCGTACGTAGATGTTGGTCAAATTGGATTTTTACTTTTGTAATTTTTTTTCTCCTTATTACAAGATCGAACGAGCTATAAATTACGATTTTTTACACAGAACCGACGTAATATCGGGTCTTCGTTCGGTTTCATGTGGAAATCTCATTGCGAGCCAAACGCTCGAAGCTCGGAACGCAATTCCGTGTTAATTTTTTTATCGTCCGCGTGAATAGTGGTGCTCAGAATACGCTTCTTCGTGAAAAATCATCGACGCGAATTCGATTTACGGACGTACGACGAATTTGAAACGCGAAACCGGAAAAACGAAGGAGTGAAAAAAAAATCTCGAGAGTAAAAATCAAGGAAAAAAACTTATTTTTCGTGTTAATTGGCGATTTCTTGATATTTACAACATTCTCGTAAATCTATTCGCGTTATCTGCGAAGCTATTGAAATTCTCGTATTTGTTATCTACGATCTTTAGCATTCAAGCTGAAAAAAATTGATGTAGAATTTGTATTTTTAGGGTAAACGTTGCTAGCGATAAAAAAAAGGATAAAATTATCTATCAATAAACACGATCATAATACGTATTGATGAAGTGTGTACAAATGTACCTACTCGTACAATTAAATAGATATTATACACATCCGTAAATTTGTTATCTTTTACCTTTACGCAAGTCTTGGCCCAACAACGCAGAGCGGCGTAAACTTTCGTACGCGAGATTGATAAGATACGTTACGCCAATAGCTCAGTACTTGGCAGATGTATTTTTCACTCGTATAACCGCAGGTAATTCGACAGGTGCATTAATTACACCCGTACGTATGATTTTTTGGCCCACAGGCGGATGCAGTTCAGCGATGGCGTTGTTGGTAAGGCTCTGAAAGGACCTATTTGCACGTTCGAATTCAGCGGCGGTATCAACGTAGATCACAGTAGTACTCTCGGGGTGGTGGCGTCCACCGTTGCGCACGAAATGGGCCATAATTTGGGTATGGAACATGATACGTCGGATTGTACGTGTCCCAGTGAAAGATGCATCATGTCTCCGTCTTCCAGGTACGATTTTTCGTCGAATTAATGAGAAAAGAGAATTTTGACCGTTTGGAGTGATTCATTTGAGTCGAAAATCGTGAACGATTCGTAAAATGAACGATTTTGAATTTTTTCCTAGAAATTGATGAGTTGATTTTTTGTTGAAAATGGGAGAAATGACGTTCGCGAATGATTTTCTTTCAAAATGAACAAATCGTTCGTGAACGAATCTTTTGAAACGTCGGTTTTCTCCTGACGAATAATTGTTTGGCATGTTGCTAATCAAGAAAAGTCGATTGGTCGTTCGCCAAACGACTGATTCAATCGAATTCGAAGTCATTCGCGAACGATTCATTGATGAACGATTTCTAAATTAATGAAAAAATTTTACTAATAAGTTGAAAGCATCCTTGGACGATTCATTTTGAAATTTAAGCTTCGTTCGCGAATGATTATTTTCGAAATGATCAATCGTTCGCGAACGAATCGTTCAAGGAAATGATTCATACTTGTCTCTTTTTGAAGGAGTGAATCAATAGTTGAGGGAACGATTTGTTTCAAAATTTCGAAATCGTTCTCGAACGATTCGTCCCGAAATCATGAAGTCTTTCGCGAATGATTCAGTGAAAAAATTGAACTTTTCAATCTCGAAATTTTTCATCAGCTTTTTCGAACAATTCTCTGTCAATGAACGAATCTCGTCGATATGATTCATTCGTTTGCGAACGGTTTTTCTACAAAATTTCTCATGTTTTATTTTTCAACAGCTCCTCCACAACGACAACCGAATGGAGTTCCTGCAGCGTTGAATATCTAACCGTAGCTTTTGAACATGGAATGGACTACTGCCTGAGAAATAAACCGGAAAGGTTGATATTAAAATATTAGTATAATAGTGTGTCACTATGCGTATGCCATGTAACGTATTTTATTTAATTTTTTTCGCAGCTTATTCGAAAGCCCCGTATGCGGCAACGGTTTCGTCGAACCAGGAGAGCAATGTGATTGCGGGTTAAAGGAAAAATGCAACAATCCTTGTTGCAACGTTTCTACGTGCATGCTGCACGCGAACGCCTCCTGTGCCACCGGAGAATGCTGCGATTTACAGACCTGCAAACCTCACACGGCTGGTACCATGTGTCGATCTGCCGAACGAGAATGTGATCTGCCCGAATACTGCACCGGACAATCGGAGTATTGCCCCGATGACGTTTACAAGGTAGACGGCGAACCCTGCAATAAAGCGATGGTAAGAGTGATAAATACATAAGTACGTACCAAGTGAGTTGAATGTTGAAAAAAAATTTTAATGGAAAATTTTTTCAAAAGGCGTACTGTTACAAAGGAAACTGCCGAAGTCATAGCGATCAGTGTAGATTGCTGTGGGGCCCCTCCGGTCAAAGTTCCGATATGCAGTGTTACCAACAGAATGTTAAAGGGAATAGAAGCGGAAATTGCGGTTATAATAGGTTAAACATGTCGTACGTCAAGTGCAAAGACGAGTAAGTTTATCTCTGGTTCAATTATTCATCAATAAACGACTTTTTTCACGAACTGAATCATGTGGTCGTTCGCAAACGATTCATTCGTGATTAAAATTTTGTGGTTTGATTCGAATTTGAAGCTGTTCGCCAATGAATTGTTCGTGAGAAAAAAATTGTTGGTCGTTTGTGAACGATTCGAAGCATTTAATCGTTCGCGAACGATTTACGAGTAAATTTGTATTGTTCGTGAGGATCATGAATGCTTCATTCAAGATTCAAGTCATTTGGTCGTTCGCGAACGACTCTTTACTCAGCTGAACTGTTTTATAGTTCGTGAACGATTCACGAATTCGTGATTCGTTACCGGTTTGAATCAGTTTGTGGTTCGCAAACGATTGTTTTGTAGGTTCAATCGTTTCATCGTTCGCGAACGATTCATTAATCGGTAATTCATTCGTTCCTGAATGATTCTGTATCATTTTGCCGTTTGCGAACGATTCTTGGATACACTAAATTGTTCTCTGGTGATTCATTTTTACTAATTCGCAATCGTTCGCGAACGATTCTTGTTTGATTTTTGCAATAATTGTTAAACGGTTCCAAATTGAACGACCCTGACGTTATGAAACCAATCAACTGTTTTTTTCTGTGCAGAAACGTATACTGCGGTATGCTCCAATGCAAGCATTTCAACGAAAAACTAGAATTCGGTATGGAATCGGTGGCCATCCTGTCGCATTTCTTCATCAGCGTAGACAGCTCGGTAATACCTTGTCGAACAGCCATCGTTGATCTGGGTTTGAATGAAGTGGATCCTGGTTTGACTCCGGACGGAGCTAAATGCGGCGAAAATAAAGTAAAAACATCGTTACATCACCCTCTCCACCCACAAAATTCGCTCCGTCTTCACACGACTCATTTTTACAGATGTGCTTGAATCAAAAATGCATGGAAATCGATTCGTTGAGAGCGATCTCAACACCTGGAGCGTGCCCGCATAACTGTAACGGCAACGGCGTATGCAACAGCAAAGGACACTGCCACTGTAAAGACGGTTTCGCTCCGCCATTTTGCGATGGCGCCGGAGTAGGTGGTAGTGAAGACTCTGGACCGGCTGCGAACCCTTACAGTGAGTTTCAACAAAAATATACCCACACGTCGTACATTTTTGTAAATACATATTCGACGAAAAATAACCGAAATTGTTATTCTTTCAGGTAACACTTCATTAAGCAAGATATTCTGGTACATGATGGCGGGACTAGCGCTAACAGCAACAGGGCTATTCGGGTATTCGTACCATACGCGTAAGAGTCCGTCGTATTTCTGGAAACGTGGTCAACGACGCACAGTGTACGTACCGTATTTGGACAGATTAGAAAATTGTAGATGGTTTAGTTGTAGTTATGGGTTTGGTGGTGGCCCCTGGTCGTCTTGGAATCGCTTTAAATCATCTTGGTGGGGTAAGCCGCCTGCCCAGTGGAATCGTAATACGCCCCCCAAAGCAAGTGAGGTGTTCAAAGAGAAGCACGTTACCATACCTAGAGGGCTGAAACCGATGGATATCGTACATATCCACTTGGATGGCTCGAGCCAGCAAAATATCGTGAAGCAAAAGCCATACGAGTCAAGTCAGCCTGCAATCGGCCACAAGATATCCCCTCGGAGGGGTATTTCCAAATCCGATATAAAACCTGTGATAATCAACGCTCGCGAGTTACCGTCGCAAATGCCCCACACTGCGCCAGAGTACGACGAGGAGCATATTTATGCCGAAATCGGCTCGCCTGTGATAAAACAGAGTCCCTATCTGGAAGCATTGCCTAAGAATGAGGACCTTCTTTCCAATACGAGTTCTCTTCCCGGGGCATTTAGACCCGCTATACCCACTCATAAACCTTCAGTGATGTTGAAACCAGTGCACGAAGCTGGTGTTCGGGCTTCCCCCTTGCCAAACAATCCAGTCCCAAGTATCAATTCGAGAAAAGTTGAGCAGGTGATGGATTCAAAACGAAATGGTGGTCTCGCTTTGGAAGATGAGACCCCAATCGGTGCCGTGAGTAGAGAGGGCAGCAGTTCGGTAGACGATAGGATCAGCGATGTGTCGAAGGCTGCAGTTTCCAAAAATGATCTAATCAGTGAGATTAGTTTCATGGCCAAAAAGCTCAGATCAACCAAGATGCTTGATAAAGGCAATGAGATCGAGGATTTGGAAGCTGTAGTTCCGAAAGTGATTACTAGTGGTAGTGTTGTTGGCTCGACTGCTGCAAAATTAGGAGGCGTTTCGAAGACTTCAACGGTGCAGAAAGCTGGGGCTTCGAATAATGCTTTACGAAGTGGTGATGGGGGTGGTGAAGGAGAGCAGAAGGCTGAAGATGCGAAGGGCGTGAATGAGTTGAAGAGAGTGTTCGAGAAACGGTGATAATTGGGGTGATAATTTATTTTTACGTTTTCATTTAGTTTTCTTTTTTTTTTTGGACTATCGTGACTGAAGTTACCAAAAATTTTAGTACCTACTTTGTTTAGGACAATTTTCTTCGTCTTCTTGTTTTCTCTCATGTATGTAGTATTACTATTTATTTTTGCATCCCCCCCCCCCCCCCATCAAGTTTTTTTTTTTCACCCCCCCCCCCCCCCAATCAAGTTTCCCTCAGTCATTTTAGATTAGTTTTTAGAATTTAAAAATACGAATTTTTGCCATAAATCTGACATCATTATTTTATTTTCATTTTTTTGTATTTTTTTAAACAGTCCTGTTTTGGGGACAAATATAACCATGTTTTTTTTTTTGGTTTAATTTTTTTTTTCTAACTCCATTTTTACCGCGAAATAACCGGTTTAATTAATTTCACAATTCCTAATTGCACCTTTTGACAAGCATGAAACATTTGTGTACATTTTTCCACCAGACTAATCACTTTGACGTATGGACGGACTACATTTTGAGTGGGATGAAATGGCCTGCATGATGAGTCGAACATGGTCGGTTATTGTTCACTGAGATTTGGAACGTTTGATTTGATTTTTTTCTCACGTGTTTCTTCATGTTTTCCTCCTTGCTTTCAAGTTTTGCGTGCAATTTTTTTGCTTTTTTTGAGCTTAGATTTCATCTTTTGTTAGATTTTTAGTTTTTTTTTTTATTTTATGATTTTTGAATCGATTGTACTTTTTTTTTTACTTTCCGAACAGCTCATACTCATCAGGCTTGTGCAGAGGTAGGGGGAAGGGGGTTTTCCCCCGAGCCCCGTGATTTTTTGAGAGCCCGTAAGGGCCTGAACGACAGAATTTTGAGAATTTTTGAAAAAAATCTCTAAAAACTTAGAAGGTTTGAAAAATTCTGCATGCATTATGCATTATAACGTGATAAATTAATAGTTGTTTTTTTTTTTTTTTTTTTTTTTTTTTGCTTGCACGTTTTTAAGCTCCAAAGCTGTAGGTATTGTAAAATTTTTTTTTTTTGCTTGCACGTTTTTCCCTCCGGGTCCCGATTTTCTCTGCACGGCCCTGATACTCATCTTCTATTGAAAAAATGGCTCAATATTATCGCCTTTTCTACATCAAGATGATCGTCATTTTTTTCACTAAAATAACGGTCAATGTTTGAAAGAAAAAAAAAAAGCAGAAGAGAAAACTCGCCACTATGTTTTGCTGTGAAAATAGTCGAATTTTTGGCTGAATTAATTTTCAGTTTTTATCTTTTTCAAAAATCGAAAATCGTCGCATTTTTCTGTACAAGAATATCGTAAAAATGACTCAATTTCTAACTGAAACAACTGCCTTTTTTTCACCAATGGTGAAAATTTTTGTTTTCTCAAAAAGTCGCCAATTTTTTCACTAAAAAAATACTAATTTTCTTTACCAAAAAATATCGTTTTTTTCACCGAAATGATCGTCAATATTGTGAGAAAAATCGATTTTTCGATTTTTTCACTGCAAAAATATCTTTTGATTTTCCTCAATGAAAAATTATTTAATTTATTTAGCGAAAAAATGATCAATTTTTTCTCCAGAAAATTAGTTTATTTTTCACATCGTTCAAATGACTAAAATATAAAAATTTCATTCCTGGTAAACCGGTTTTGCGCAGAATCAAGTTTGTTTTTATATCACAATTCAGGAGAACACTTGAGGCGAACAATGCGCTATTGCTATTAATCTTTGTACCAATTTTCTGCATCCCGCACGTAACCTAATGAATTTTTTGTATTTTTTCATCGGGTACTTTCCCGATCTGTTTAGTAGTGAAATCGATTAATTCTCTCTGATACTTGAAAAACTGATCTCGAAGTTGAAGCTGTTCGTATATATCGATTACAGCATTCATACAATGCGGATCGTCTTGACCATAACATTTCTAAAAGATTACGAAAACGAAATTTTTTAAAATTTAAAATCTAGTCGTGTGGAGTTTCGAACAGCATTAAAATATAAAACTTACTCGCAGGATAGTTTTTTGCTCAGTGTTACTTCGTTCCAGAGCTGTCAGTATAAACCACGTTAGTTTCCCTAATCTAATATCTTCATCTGGGGTCTTTCCTTGCGTTTTAGAATACCTGTCACAGTAATCATTCTGGAAGTTATTTATGAAATTTTTTTTAGAAAAATGCTATCAATTTGAACAAATTTTCGTAATCTACCTACCTGATCTTTACCGATATATCCGAGCAAGCCGCATATTTTTATCAAGTCATTTTTTATATTCTCAAAATCTTGTTCGACCTATAAAAATATACGACGAATAGATTTATTTGTATTTTTTAAAACTGTTAATGTTTATCAATGCGAAAAACTAACCATGTGTAGGGCTGTAAATAAGGGTGCTTGGAAACAAGTACATCCTATCTGAATTGCGTTAATGGTTCTATGTACATCCCAGTTACAATACTGCATATTTCGACCGAGTATATCCAAAGTGGAAATATCCAACCACACCGAACATCCTCCCCACCAGTATATCTACAATCGAGTTTATAAATCAACTATAGAGGGAAAAACCTAAAATTCTAAATAAATCAGAATACCTCGTAGAAAACGTTCAAACACTGCGCAAAATAAGGCTCTGTTTCAAACAAGTTTCTCAGAACTACGAAAACTCCATTACTCAACAAAAATATGTCGTTAAAAATGAACCTTCCAGCTTTTCTGTGCCACGTGGGCTTATTCCTTCTCATTTTAGAATCGTCTATGGTATCGTCCATCATCATGAGTGCACTTAATGACTGAAAAAAAAAGAAATTACCTCTCGAAGTAAGGTAGTATTCTTCAAAAAAAAAATTAAAAAAAAAAATTGACCGCGCCTCCTGGAGTCGCAGGGAGCTGAAATTTTTTTCGAGGCATTCTCAACTCATCGGTAACGTCTTACCCGAGTTTGAATAAAATCGTGGCATTTTTCTTTCTTTTTGAAATTTTTACTGTATAGGCCCGTGAACGTCGTTTTTCCCACGAGAGTGTCGTAGAAAATCTGGCATCTGTACGGGCTCAATTTTATGGGAGGCCAGTTTTCATTATTTTTGACAATGTTCCACCGCTCCAAAATTTTTGAAATCTTTATGGTATATTTAGGGATAAATGGCGCGGTTTTCGACAAAAAAATCCATTGTCGCTTTGACCATTTTTCCAAAATCGGCTAAAAATTTTCATAACATCATAATTTGGCGAAAAATTGGCCAACATTTTTTTGAAAAATTTGTTTGTTCATATAAAATTGATGTAAAAAAACGAAGATTTTCGACTACATTCGGCAAAAAATTAGAAAAAATGAAGATTTTTACATTTTCCGCCCCCTCCCCACCGACCCGCCAAAAAAATACTTGCGCCAGGAGTCCCAATATTTTTATCGAAATTTTTTCTCATTGTGATTGTCTATTTGGAGTAGAAGCGGCCAGTATCGGGTTCCAAGGCTAAACCGTTATACTTGACCCGGGTGTGCTGATGCCTTTTCTCAATTCGTACGTTTTTGCGTTATGTTGGAAAAACGTGAAAAATTCCGTATTTACCAGTTGATTGAGGCAAGCCATTACGTAAGCTCGTAAACGGTGTTCCTCTGATAACATTTCTTTCGTAGCCAAATTCTCGTACGCGTCGAGAAAAATTTTCACTCTTTTATGTCTTCCGCCTTCAAGATTGTATTCGATCAACTATAAAGCGCCTCGAATTAGAAACTCCAAACTTCAAAATTGGAATCAAAAGTACATTTTAATTATAGAATTGCCTACTTCTTTATTTATTCCTGTAACGAGTGGAGAGTTGAAGCAAAGTTCTTCGTCGTAAAAAATTTGTTCGATAATATTATAAGCAAATTTGAACTTCGATGAAGTGTCTTGGCAATGGCGCATTTTTTTCAGTTGCTCATCGAAAATCCTAAAAAAATGGAAGCAATAAGTAGGAGTAGGTAGTAGGTATTTATGTACAAGAAATGGAAGTATGAGTATGAAAAAAATAATATGTCTTAGGCAAATAAAGATTACTTACAATTTCGCTCGGTTCGATTTTACAGTTAGAGGTGGAGTTTTAGTATAGATGCTTTTAGAATGATGAATTCGCAGTTTTCCGAGGTTTAAAAATTTATTTAGAATGGGAGAATTGACGAAATTGAACATTTTACTTGTCAGTCAAATGAAAAAAAAACACTGTGAAATTGAGATGGATACGAGTAGGCCTATCGAACGATTTTTTCGAGATAGTGATACTTTGTATTTGTACGAGCTTTCGCGAGGCAACTTGTAAACAATTAAAAATCATAAAAATTCCTAAAATAAGTGCCGACGTTTGAGGTAACATTGCGAAGTGCAATTACACATTCTGCTCTTGTTATCTCCGACACAAAAAATATGGATAATTAAACACATTTTTTATCTTTTGATTTGTGTAGCATTCAATCAAAACCGAAGGTTGTAACCGAATGTTTTTACATTTTCTGTAAAAATAATCGCAATAGCGCTGTTTTCACTAGCTTGTAACAAGCAGCTTTTTTACAAGTTAGCTTG
>FIZT01001024.1:0-11670 GCA_900065295.1 Paracoccus marginatus
TCATTTGAATGTTTGGTTTAAATAATAAGTATAGGCAATCAGATGTAAATATACCATGTACAACGTATATACCTACTTATACACAATACACATACACTCACACATGAATAGGTACCACTTTGGGAACTCATTTTTTTCCGAAGCGCAAACGATGCATAAAAACCCCGAAAAGCGCAAACGATTAAAAGCGCAAACAGTTTATAAAAAGCGCAAACGATAAACAGCCCTGTCAAATTCCTTAATAATATTAATCTAACGAAAGTTATATTATGTTTTTTGTGTTTGTTTGTTTTTTTTGCATCTGCAAACGAGATCTTTAATCATTAACTTTCAAATCGTTTCTACCGTCTTGGAATACATACATATGCTTATATTATGTGTCTGTAAACGGCGATAAGCGAGTACTAGAGAAGGGAGTATTCAACCTTCATCGAGTTAGTCGATTCATCGGAATTTTTGAAAATGATCGATTTTTCAAAAAATTAAAAAATTGACCAGCACATCGATGTTTACAAAATTAATCAAAAATTGGTTAAATCGAATTTTTTCAAATGATTCATTTTTCAGTTTTTGAGATATTTTGAAAATTATTCGATTTGTATTTATTTTTGAAAATGAGCCAAAAATTCGATTTTCGTAAAATTAATCGATTAGTCCTAATATTTCAAAATATTCGATTTTATAAAAATAGAAAAATTGGCCGATAATTTGGATTTCATAAAATTAATCGATTAAGCTCAAGTTCAGGGAATAATTAATTACCTGATTTTTTTGAAAATGAATCGATTATTCAACCTTAATCGAATTAGTCGATTTATCCTAATTATAGGAAAGAATCAATTTTTCAATTTCTAAGAAATTACTCATAATCGAAACGCGAATTTTGGAAAAAAAATCAATTATTTAATTTCTATGAAATTAATCGATCACTCGATTACCAACAAAAATGATCTTCAGATCACAGATCACCCTCCCCCAACCTCAAAACACCCCTCTCCAGTACTCGTATCGGCTCAACCATCCGTTCTGGCGCTACCACCACACCCATTACGATAAATTACACCGAAACTGGAAAACCCAACGATACATGGAGAAATTCTGAGTATTAAATACGAACAAACGAAAAAACGAAAAAAAAAAAAATCATAATAAAACACAAACAAAAACTCAACTAATTAACATATAAAAGCGATTATGGTATGGTACTTTGACCTCGAAAGTCCGTTAATAGAACAAAAAAAAACACATCGATTATTAGCCAATTGCGCGAATTCGTCCATTCCTGAGGAATGATGTAAAAACAAAAATGAAAACAAAATCCAAAACGGGATGACGCGAAGGTAGGAAAAAAATCACAACATTTGTTCACTCGTATCGACCGGACATTGCTTAAGACATCGACTTAATTTATACAATAAAAGCGACGCGCGACGCGAAACAAGACGAAAATTTACCTAACTAAATTGGTCTAATTTGAACTTTCTCATTTTGTACTAATAAGTGCATTTTTTTTTTAGGTATAAATATAATTGATTTTTTTTCAATTTTTCAATTTTTCCTAATGGTAAAATAATAAAAGACATTTAACGATACCTGCTCGTATCTGGGAATAATTTTGTGTGTGCTTCAGTCGTAAAACCAAAAACCAAAAAAAAAAACCAAAAAACAAAAAGAAAGACAAACGAAGAAGATAAAAATTACATACATATTTACATAATAATTTATCCGCGCCTCCGGCCCCGAAACACGCTACGCCATGTCCAAGTGAATAAATTCGCCGTTTACACACCGCGGCACATCTACACCTACGCGTACAATAAATAGTCAGTAAACACCTTAAAAAACACATTTGTACGATATGATGGACGGAACGAACAGAACGTCCTGGTTAATTAAAAAGTGCGCGCGACTATGCCTTCGTTTAGTTCGTCATCGTTTTGGACAGACCGTTCTCGTTCTCTCGTTTTTTTAATAAATGCGATAATCATCTCGATTGGCCTAATAATCTTAATACTAGGAAAAAAAATTCTGTTAAAATTACACAATTGGAATATATAAAAACTAGAAGACTAGGTAAGTTAAACATTAAAAATAGAATAATAAAAACGAAACGAAAATAAATAATAAAACGAAACAAAAAGCGAAAAACAATTACATAAGGTAGAAGCCAAACTATCGAATGACGTTGTCGGTGAGAAGCATCATTCGTAGTCGAAGAGATTTTTTTTTCTTTCTTTAAATGCATTCAAATACGTTTGTTTTGATGATAATGGCGTTAAAAATAAATAATAATGTAAAAAAAAAAATACATTGAAAGCATAGAAAGCGAACAAAATAATACTGTCGAGTTTACTTTAAAAAGATGGAAACGCGAGAGAAAAACAAAATACCAAATAGAAAGTAAATTCGTCAAACGAATCGCGATTACTAAAAACTTAAGCTAATACTTTCGTCGATTAACTAATTACAACGAAATGTGACGTCCTAATTGAATATTCAGACAACGTGATGTTAAAATTTATCGTCTTTTCAAGAAATGCAGCAGACAAAGGACAAGAATGAAGGGCGGGGGGGGGTTACAGGGTACAGGACAAAATTACATTTAAACGCGAAATACGGCCGTCGACTTATAAAATGGGGTTTTTTTCTTTAAAATTCGCTCACTGGCGCGTCCAAACTATATAAAATTTAATATTATACGAAATTAATACACAAGCAAGGCACTGGAACTAATATGAATTAATACGTTTAAAAGTATCGTACCTACTATTCTACAAAGGTACCACATAAATTTCTACGTGAATGTACCTTCGTTGTCAATGTATCAATTTTTTTTTTTTGATCGCTAATAAAATCCTACTCTATTGAAACGTTTACGTTAATTTGTTTTCTTTACTAAAACAAAAATTAATCTATTAGACCGAAGCCACGAAGCTAGTTATACTACGAATGGGCAAAAATTAGACTAGTTTTAAGAAGGGGAGCGTTTTGTTCTAAAGTTACTTTGAAAATGCAACGATACGGTATTTTACTCTGCGCTGTTTAATTTGTTCCAAATTCCGAGCAGCGTTCAGACGCGAGCTTATGTCGCGAAATTGCTGAATTTCGACGGATTGTAGTCGTTGTTGATGAACGAGAAGCCGTTGAATTCTTCTTGATTAATCGTTTTGACAATGTCGGCCGAGATTAATGTAAGAACTGGTTCTTCTTTGGTGAATTCGGCGTCGAAATTCAACGCATCTTTTTTATTTTTCTGTAAAAAAAAAAAAATTGCGTTAAAAAAGCGCCATCCATACTACTCGAGTCGCACATTCGAACACTAACGATTTTCGGTTTGAATGGCGGTTTGATTTTTCTAGCTTCCAACGCATCCCAATCGATGTCGCGGAAAAATGCGTGAGTCCGGATTGCATTCTCCATTCCGTGCGACGCAACCGAGCCCAGTCTTTTGCTAGGATTTTTGGTCATAAACTGAAAAAACGAGAGCGTTAAAATATTGCAAACAAAACCGTTCAATTCGAATTGGACAAGATGGACGTACGCCTTTCAATATGGACACGGCTTCCTTGCTCAGCCAAACTGGATAAAGCACGTCGTCGTGTAAAATCGACTCGAACAGATCGTCTTCGTTGTCCGCTTCAAAAGGTGGCTGGCCGGCCATCATTTCGTACATGAGTACCCCCAACGCCCACCAATCGACGCTGGCTCCATAATCTAGCTCTTGCAATATCTTCGAAAATCAAAAGAAATATTTCGCGGGTATAGTTACACGTAAATTATGACATAAACTGGGTAAAAGCATCGTTACCTCTGGAGCTATATAATCTGGAGTACCGCAGAATGTGCTGGTAGTCACACCATCGATGATACCTTCCTTGCACATACCGAAATCAGCTAATTTACAATGTCCTTCGTTATCCAATAAAATATTATCCAGCTTCAAATCTCTGCAGTATGAGGTACAAGTAAATTAAACCTCGAAAAAAGGCAAAAAAAAAAGAGAAGAAGAAGGAGAAAAAGGAAGCGATTTTTTCGTTACCTATAAATGACACCGTGTCTATGCAAGAATTGCAAAGCTAACGTAACTTCAGCAGCGTAAAATCTGGCTCTGGGTTCGTCGAATTTTCGAGATCTTTGAATTTGAAACATAAGATCGCCTCCGTTTACATATTCCATAACGAAAAACAAGCGTTCCTGCGTGAAATACGATGAAAAAAAAAATTAAACTCTCTTACACACTGAGCGGTGAATCGAGCAAGAAAAAAGAGATAAAAAAAATTAACCTTAGTTTGGAAGGCGGAATGCAAGGCAGTAAGGAAAGGATGCTTCGCGGCCAGAGCTAATATTCTCTTCTCAGTCATGGTACAGTCAACATCATCGTCTTGAATTATGATATCTTTTTTCAACACCTAAATTCAAACATTGAATAAAATTAATTCGAAACGCGAATACCGATGAGAAGCTAAAGTACACGTCAATAATAAGTACTTTTATGGCATAAACTTCATCAGTTCCTTTCTTCTCAGCTAACATGACTTTGCCAAAACTGCCTTTGCCGAGCACTTTGATGAAATGGAAATCATCAACGCCTAATTTACGATCGCCGCCGTTGGATCCGCTGCGACTCACTGATAAACCAAACGGAAATTCTAAATTAATGCATGTTCTTGTTTGAGTAATATGTTCAACGGAAATACCTCTGTCTGAGTTGTCACCCGGTCTACCGCCATCTGTAACTCCTCTTGGATCGAATAATAAAGCATTGTCGTCTGGTGCCAACGGAGATGTGCTACTCGGTAAATTTGATGGTGGACCGCCGACACTGCTTGATCCCTGATTTACAATTATTACGTTTTTATTTTAATTATAAAAATATCACGTGAGAGCATAGTAAAGGACTTCCATCTCTTATAATTTAATCAACTCAAACTTGGTTCATTTTTTTTTTTCATAAAAATTAAACTTGAAAATTTATAAAATCCAAAATATGTGTAACTCGTCAAATATTTACCTTTGTTCCAGGACTAGGTGAAATTCCAATTTCGTCTAAAAGTTCAGCTAAATGTCTGGTGTTTATACCGCAATTGTTCGCTACATTTTTCTGGCATCGTTTATGCACATTCATATCACAAACTGAAAAGTTGAATAACAAGTATTAAGTATTTTGAGTAATTTACACGAAAAAAATGACCTTTGCCCAAATTACCTTCACATTGTAGTCCTTGTCTAATGAGTCCGTACAACAACGAACCGCAATGATCACAAAACGTAAATCGTTTGTAGCTATGGACGACAAATCGATGCGGTACGTTGACACTAAATCGTTGAGATTTATTATCAACCACTTGCTGTAAACAAAATAGAATATCAGTATCGGTGTCTCAGTCGAATTGATTTCAGCGTAGTTAAAAATAGAACAACTCCGTACCTCATCTTTCATTCCAGGACATTTGGTTAAAACAGATCTATGGCATCTTTTATGTACCACACACGTACATACTGTAATTAAAAAACACAACAAATAATTAGTTTCCAATTTAAAACACGCAGAACGTCATGATAAACTGAAATAGATTACCTTGACACTGATAACCCTGTTTTCCTATACCCCTGTAACGACCAGCAAATAAATATTAGTAACGAGTAATTTTTTTTTTTTTAAATGAAGTCAACCTTAGAATTAGAAAAGTACCAGATAAATTCGCGACAATGTGAACAGAACGTAGGTTGTCTCAAAAATGTTGCCATAAATTTGTGTCCGTTGAATTGATGTACTCGTCTTCTCATAGCCCCTCGACGACGATTGAAGCCCTGGCGTTCCTTGAATTCTAACGGCTTCTGGTTGGATGCTTGTTCTAAAACAGGCGCAAATTTCAAATAAATACGAATTTCGAAGTCAACTCGACCTAGGTGAATTCAAAAGTACCTGCTGAATTCCATTTTAGTTCGATTTTCAAATGCAGTTTCCCTTGAGGTTCCAAATCAACCTACGAACATTACGTCAAAACCACATTCAATACTTACATACGCATAAAATACAAGTTTAAAAATCATAACGAAGCGCCTAAAGTGTTACATTGGGGTTGCACTACGGATACATATGTTCAATGTGAACCCTATCAACATACCCAAAAATCTGGCGTTTCCTTCTCTTTTTGAAGCAGATCGTCAAAAGTTATGGTACAATTGGCGACGAAATCATCTGGCGGAATCGCAGCATCGTGAAATACGGTCAATTCGAGATAACTAGCACTATGTACTTCCTGCACAAATGATTCATTCCACACAGGATCGAAGGTTTTCTGTTTGGTGGTTGATCGATGCAAGTGCTGTTCGTCCACGTCGATCGTGACATATGGATCAATGGGTTGATCGTCTAATTTGCCAAATGTTACATTGTGCCTTTTCTGGTAATCTGTGGGCCTGAGACCGCAAGCTTCACATATTTTAATCTTCAAAGTGCCAGTGAACATCGGAATTTACACGATATGCCAATCGATCACATTAAACACCAACGGTAACTTACGAATACGGGTTTTACATGGACTATACGCGAAATATGCCACATTTTTAAATACGAAATTACAAAATTACAGATTTTGGGTTGATAAGATTACACTCAAGAGACATTTATGCTCTGAAATTTTTTTTCAGAAACGCCAATAATAAATTTAACTCATTAAAAGTTTTCGTAGCGCTACAGTCGATCGTTTTCAGGGTTACCGGAACCGATATAGAAAATGAGCTTCGGGACCTGAACTGAACTTCGAAAAAAAAATTAATCGAATTTCAGAATTCTGCGGTTAAAATTTCGACTAAAATTTATTATTTTCAATGAAGCAGAAAAATTGATGATAACTAGTTTCTTCACTCTCACTCCACTCAAAGATCCAACCAAAATGGAGAATTGAAGATGAAACTTTTCATTTCGGAACTTAAACTTTCAAACAACCTGAATGTCAATTATTGCAGTATAGCCAAATGGACATTTTTCTACGACGATTTTACAGCGATTTGAGCTGTTCAGTAGTTCAAAAGTACTAGTTCTTATTTTTGATGAGTTGATCAGGTGATCTCATCAAATTTTATGCTTGAAAATGGCGGAAAAAACTCGATTCTAGGCCACGAGTCGTTAATATACATCCCAAAATTAGAACACAACTACAACGGTAATTCATACGTATATTTATATTAAGATATCATTGCCGAAATAACATTGCGATAACATAACAAAATAAAAATAAAAAACACGAGTTCCTTCCTGCTTAATTACATGTCAACGTAAAGAATTTCTCAAGAAATGTACAACATCGATGCAAAATCTGTTCCCAAAAATACGAAACGCAAACAGTCATCAATTCACTCCACATCATTCATCCTTACGAGGAAAAATTGTTGAAAACTAATTCTTACACATGCAATAGATAATCATCTGCATTGGCTCGAACATTTTGTTCCAACTGAAAATGTGTCGGAGATGCATAATTATTTTTAGAAAAAAGTTCTCACACACGATGACACGAAATTGCAAAAGAAAACGTCTCTTCTGAAAAACAGAAAAGTTTCAACTTTTAAGGTGGGTGGTTCCGGGTCGGTTCAACGATATATGTATCAAAATATCAAAAATACATGCAACATTGATAAAATAAATAGGTACAATACTCGTTATATAAAAAGTAAACGTGTGTTAAAATGATAAAACGATGGGATTCAACTACGACGAAAGTTCATTAATTACGTGTTATTCAAATTAATCTAAATTTTGCACGTACGATGAGCATTTGAGAGAAAAAAATATTACAAAAAAATGAATCAAATATTAAATACTGATTTGGAATTAGTACGTTTAACGATGTAAAAGTAATTAAACTCGTATTACATTCAAAGTTCCGATCCGCGAAAGCGACCCCAGGGATTTGAAAAATTCGTAACGAATGTAAATACTTTAAAAGTAAAACGCATAGTAAAAATAGGGAAACATGCATCATGCAATTATCTAACTGACTAGCGAGATAACACAACGATCAAGTTGATGAAAAATTACGAATATTAGCAGATCTTAATCGGTTACAAACCGAAATACAAATAAATAAGTAAATAAATAATATAGGTAGGATAAATACGTTGTCTTGTACACACCACAGACACGATTTCAACAAAATCGTTTATAAATGCAGTCTTTTTAATTTTCTTTCTAATATTATTTCTGTTTCGTTTTTTTCAACGACTGTTGCAAAAGAGAACAACAAAACAAGGTATTAGAATGTTTGTATTGAATAATAAAAAAGTGAATAGAAAAATTACCTTATTATTAATTTGATACCGCAGATTTTCTATTTCTTCAGTTTGCGAAGCTAATTTTTCAGTAACGTTTGCTAAATGCTCAGACATCATGCTTAACTGGCCTTCGTAATTTTGGCTAATGGTAGATAACTCTTCTTGTAATTCGAGGCTGGTTTTGTTAAATTTCAAATATTTATTTTCCATTAATTGCTTCTCCACTATACAGTTTTCTAATCTTCGTTGAAGAACGCGACACTGAAAAAAAAAACAATTTGGAGGTAAAATTTTAGGCGACGAATGAGTCGTATTTATTCAATCGTTTAAATTACCTCAAACATGAACATTCGAGCTTTACTCGTTGCTTCCTGTTTTTTTACGATTAAATCGTTAATTTTTTCGTTCAAGTGATTTTTAATTTCTTCTTCTCGGGCAAGAATTTCTTCTGGAATGTTATGAGGGTGCCTACTTTCACCAATCTGCGAGAAATAAAAATGACTTAATACAGATCCTACAAATATTTACTTCAAGCTTCAAGCGAATTTAATTTACCTCTCCGGAAATTATTTGTGACGAGTTGAGATCTAATTTAGTGGAAACTTCGTCATTCTGCAAACAACAGGTACAATTTTTAATAAATTTGAAAATCATATTTTCAAAAAAGCTAGCAAACGTTTACTTACTTCGGTACCCTGCTTAATTAGGCTAATACTAATTTTGTTTTGTAAATTGACTTTTTCTTTTTCTAAATCGATAATTGTTCCTTCTAGAGTGTGAATTTCATCAGCCAAAACGTTATTAAGCATGATATATTCTTGTAATTTTCGTTTGTTTTCAATGCCCTCTTTATAAGGGATTCTTTCAATCTTGTCCTAAATAATTAAAAATTGAATAATCACAAAATATAGGAAGTGAAAACCGCTAAGTAATGGTTTAATATTACTTTTTTCAAAGATCTCAAATAATCCGTAGCTCGTTTCTTGAATTCATAAGTATCGGCAAGTTTTTGATTGCTTAATTGAACACGTTTTTGCTCGATGTTGTCAATTTCGGCGATCAACTACACAGGAAAAAAGATTCAACTATAGATACTATAGATCCGATGATTATTTTCAACATAACTGCAATGAATATTACGTTATTAATGGCTACGTTCAAGTTTTCGAATTCTTCCTTAATTAAAGTTTGTTGAGAATTAGGCATGTTCATGATTTTTTCGATAAGTTCTAAAAAATTAATTTAAACGTTATTCCACCAAAGTTGAAATACATACAAAATTCGCTTAAAAAATCAACACCGACCAGTTTTCTTTTTTTGAAAAGTTTGGAAGCAGTTTTTAATAGAAACATCATTCGAGTAATCTACCAAACCAGCTGACTTCGTTTTGTTTTTATTCATATACGAAGAATAAATCGATGATGATAAATCTAAAAAACTTCGCATAAATTGATGAACTGAGTATTCCATACTTTCGGAAATGTTACAGTCCAATCTGAAACCATACCGTAAAAATTAATCTTCAACAAGGAACAATGAAAAATTACACACGTGTATTTCGACTTACCCTATATTCTTCAGTAATTGGTAACACGCGTTTAATTTTTCATTCAACAGCACACCATCATCTTCTTTCAACAGCGTCTTTATATAAATTTTTAGCTCTTCAAATCCCTTAAACAAAAGCATAATGAAATCAGAATTAACACTTGCTATACAATAAATTCTTAAGACCAGCTCGTTAGAATAAGTTTCACTGTTTTGAATTACCAGTTGTTTCAATTCCAAGGTGACGTTATGAATGATATTATAAAAAGTTGACAATAAGACGGCAAAATGATTCTGTAAAGATTCGATTTGTACGTTTTCTTCGCAAAAATTTGTGGAACACCGAACATTCAATTTATTTAAGGCCAAGTTTTCTGAAAAATCAAACGAACAAATTAACGCTTCAGTTTGAAACTAAACAAAAATGAATCAGACTTTTACCTTCATCCAAGAATGGAATTCTTTTTGATATCATTTCTGACACAGCTTCTAATTTCGGAGCTACTTCACTTACGTAAGACTTGTGAACATTTTTCAAAGTCAACAGTTCTATTTCTGTTTCCTTCAATTTATTCATTTTATTTACGTAATCGCGTTTGTATTCCTGTTGTTCTCTTTTCAATTGCTCCACAGTTGTCTAAAAAGATTTCATCATGAGAAATGAAGTAATTTTTTTTTTCCTTCAAAACTTAAAAGATTACCTGGTGATCAGATAGCAGCTGCTTAAACTTTAAATTACTTTGTTCCAATTCATGATTTAAAGCGTATAATTCTGTTTTGTAATTCGTCACTTCTTTTTCGTGTTTTTCTTCTTTTTCATTCAACTATTCCATAAAAGTGTTACAAACACAAATATTTGGGGCAAAAATAACGTAAGAAGTAGTGTTTTACTTGAGAAAGAAGTTTGGCGTTTTCAATCATGGTTTTTTTCAGTTCTTCGTCGACAACCGTATCGTAAAACACACCATTCGGAGTATCTGAGGCGTTTTTGGACTTCTTCTTTCCACTTTTCTACAATGCAAGGCAAAGAATAAAAAAATGATACTTTCTTTGTAGTCAATAAATTTCGAAGAAATCATTACTAGTATGGATTCAATCTCTTCTTGAAGAACGATAATTCTGCGGGTAAGTTGCGAGTTCCTAAAATTCAACGATTCCATTTCTTGGTCTGATTTCCTGATGATCTGTTCCTTCTCCTTAAGTTTTTCGTTGAGCTCCACATTTTTTGACTGTTCGTCTAGCACAGCTTTCTTCAAAACTGCATTTTGTGCTCTAATCTACAATAATGATAGAACAAAACGCATCAATAGCGTAAGTTATAGAGTAAAACAATGAATTATCTATTAACAAGAATTTTTTATTACCTTTGAGTACTCGGCAGCTAATCGCGAGAATTTAGCATTGATATCGTTACAGTTTTCTTTGATAACTGAGTGTTCAGACGAATTATCAGACATTTTGACACAAACAAAATACCGAGTGAAAAACACACCAATGGATCATCTGCTTAGCGCAGATGCAAAATTTAATTTAGTCCCGAGATTATCACTACATTAGCAACAATACGGGAATTAAGAATTGTGACTGCTGACAAAATTAGAGTTTAAAACTTTAAACAACAGTTTGTTCATTATCAATAAATAGGTAAGACACACTTGTGAAAAGTCCGTCAGATGGTAGGGAAGGCGTCACCATAAAGGCAATCTTATCGGACTACATTGACCATTATACGCGGAGTGGCTGAACTCTAGCGGATTTTCATCGAGGTGCCAATTTGGATGATCGAATACACACGGTATATGGGGCGAAAATGAGTTTTTTCAATTTTTAACAAAATTGAAGGGG
>FIZT01001034.1:0-10664 GCA_900065295.1 Paracoccus marginatus
AATATTGGTCGAATGAAAATTCTGACGGCAGATTCAGTTTCTGCAGGTCAAATTACCCCCATGCAGACACTTTGCACGATTTATTCGGCTAAGGAGCGGGTGTCTGACAAAATTGGAGGGAAATTCCTCAAAAGCTTTGGGGGATCTCGGCACCTCTGCGTTACGCGAGTAAACATCGAAACTTACCTCCGGTACCCCTGATCCGCAAGCGTAAGGCGCGAATATTTTCACCAGTCCGGCTGCTAAAGCCGCAAAGCAAAGAGCGAATATGATGAAAAACAAATACGAAATTATATACGCCCAAAATCCGGTTCTAGATGAGCCAAACACTTCGGACCACATTCGCCACTACGCAAAAAAAAAACACGCACGGGTACGTGTCATCTCATTAGTCATTATCCGAGTAGTACGGTAAAGCTTGTGCAGTGATTTTTCGTCGTGTAGTGTTTACTCACTTGCGAACAGTTACCCTTTTCGGCGCCCAACGATGTTTCGTAAGACCAACAGCATTGCTCCATATTCAACCAAAACGCTTCCGGACACAGACCAAACTTCAAGTCGCTCATCCACGAACTGCCAATGTCGACGATACCAGCCACCGTGCCCGTAACCAGGCCCACAAAAAGCACGCATAACCAGCCGGACCACGCGTCGTGAGCGCCTTTTATCAAATCAAAGACGGAATTCTGTTTCCTCTTAATTATATACCTGTGGCGCATGCGATCTCTGGCGATGTCTCGCTGCCAGTCAATCGTATGAAAGTCCTCGTACTGCCCGATTCCAGGAATATCGTCCGAATCTGCAAAGCGAGGCGACGTATTTAGCATACAATAAGGCGCGTGATGAACGACGAATACCTCACCAGGTAAACGATATCATTACATTACACACTATACGCGCTTCAACTCAAAGTAATCTAACTTTCTACATCTAACATCTAACGCCAAGTCGAGTACCATTCTCACTTACCGTAGTGCATACCACCGGCAAATTCTACTTCATCGCCTGCATTTCCAATTTGTCAGCAAAGCAAAATGAAGCCAAATGTACATTAAACCATGATTACAGATCATTATATGTATAGGAGTACTTATTATTAACCATCGGAGGTAGAGCAAATGGGAAATTAACGAACAGTTAGGGACGACCAAAATGCTACGCCGCGTCAGTGCCACCCGAAACAGGCACAAAACAAAACAACCTTCCCGTTCTGTACTCGTAAATTTCCAACCACAAACCTTTCATTTATCAACCAAACAAAGCCAAGTCACCCAACTCCAACTTGATCAAAATTCGAGATTGACATTAAATGATAAAAAATCAAACAGTCCATTTCAGCTCTTACAAGTACGCGAATTGTTCAAGGCGAATATAGGCGCGTAACGAATAACGAATAAGTAAACTTAGGAATAAATTACCATGCAAATGATGCGGCGTAATATTCGGTGGGGTAGAGCCTTCTGCCGTTGTACCAGATGTGGTGATGTCCACCATGTCGTCGTCCGAACTCAAGTAACAAGAACGATTACCAATTTTCGAACGCTTAACAGAGAACCACAGTAACAACGTTACGCTTCGAGTTGAACAGCAGTATCTAGTACTTCTACGTGTCGTACATCTACCCCAGGTAGCTGGTAGATTCTAATTTTTTGTGAAATAGGTACATACTATTAATAAGTTATTAACTTACCATGTTGGATCAAATATACGTCATTTGGTGAAAAATATTGATTGTATGTTCGGAAGAGAATGCCTCGTAAGTACGTTTGATTGGTACGAAAACAACTCAACTATAACAGCGACAGTTACGTACATGTATCAAAACAGACACACCAGGTATTGCCTCCATACATCCACGTGCGACTCTCGCATCTGCTCTGCGACAGAAAATTGTGACAGTACTTACTCGATTACCTACGTCAATTTGGGTCGCGAATCTTGCACCATATTATTCGTTTTCTACATATCCCATTTTCAGGAGATCTGCATTATTTATTTGCGGTAGATTATCACGTATTTTACATCCGACTCGTGCGTAAAGGTGAGCTGTCGACGATTATTTCAGAAAATGTGTGTGAGTGACCTAGGTAGTGGGTATCAAATCGGTGCTAGGCGGTGGTAGCTATATCAAGTTATCGCTCAAGAAAAATTACAATTAGACGCATCATTGAAATGTCTGCATCCGCTAAAGCTAGGATAAAACATAACACCGTCCTCGATGAAAATGCTGCGAGCATTTAGAATGAATTCAGAATATAATTAATTATCACTAGATGCACTAGATAAGTCGAAACAACGGGAAACAGTCCAAACATTGCGTATTTCTCATCATCTGACGTCTACTGACGTCTGTGGGTCTGAGTTACGAGTGTTCTGCCTTCTACGTTGTTTTTTGTGTTTGAAGATGTTGATAAAAATTGTTTGCAGGTTTGCAGTTTTGCAGGATTGCAGGGTAGGAGTAAAGGTAGGAGTCCGGTAGATAGGTAGATCTAGATGTTCTTCGTTCGTTCGTCTTCGTTCGTTCGAATTTTTCGGGTCGTGTGTCGTGTGTTTGAGAACGCACGTGACATAACGTGAAGAGACGAACAAAACATGATGGGGCAGATCCAGATCCCCACGGACGTAATTACGTCCATGAGAATCCCAAAACCCATCCAAAACCAAAGAAAAATTTAATAACCGGTATGGTACAAGAGTACAAGAGTGTGAAGCCGGTGAGGCACCATTGATTTTTCGATTGTTGACATTACAGAAAGTAATGTAGTTTTATGTACTTACTTACCTCAGACTCTGAAAAATATTGCATTACAATTTAATTAAATCATATCATAATTATTTTTGATATCGATCTTGTTCGTTGGTACTAGCTAAAGTAATTTTAGTTGGTACTTCGGTTTCGGTTTGAGGTTTGACTAGAGCTAGACCATATCTACTGTGGTTGCTGGTTGTGAACTTATGAAGGTGTAGAAGCATTGGCATTTTGAAATTAGAAAATTTGATTCGGTAGTCACCTTTGCTTTGTTGCGTCGATAATTCTTCAATTTTGAATTTATAATGGATTCGGCCGAACTGTACGATGAATTTGGTAATTACATTGGGCCGGAATTGGAGTCAGAAGAAGAAGACGACGATGAGGGTGAAGACGAAGATGAAGACGATCGTAATCGTATAAGGAATGCACGTAGCAACGAGGTAAATAGAAAATTAAAACATCATCGGTGAAGCACATATAAGGTAAAACTCTTTCGCACTCGTGTATTGAATGCTTTTTAATAGGAAGAGAATGAGGAAGAAATGGATGAAGATGCGGATACGCAAATGGCGGTTGTTTTACACGAAGATAAACGATACTACCCTACAGCTATGGAAGTTTTCGGTCCCGATGTAGAGGCGATAGTTCACGAAGAAGATACTCAAGCTTTGACAGTCCCTTTGATTGCGCCTATTAAACGAAAAAAATTCCAAATCAAAGAGCAAGAGCTACCGGATACAGTTTATCAAATAGAGTAAGAGCTTGAGCATTTCTTGGTTACGTGTAATGATTATAATTATGTAGTAATTTATCATAGACGTTTAGGTGTGCCGCCAGCGGCGGCGCGTGTATAGGTTCGAGTTGAACGATTTAACCGTTCTTACACTTTGTTCGCTTAAACACGTTACAGATTTCTGGCAGACATGATGAATACGCCTCATTTGATTAGAAATGTAGCTTTGATCGGTCATTTACATCATGGTAAAACCACTTTGGTGGACTGTTTGATAAAACAAACTCATCCGTCGTTTTGCGAATCGAATGAAGAAAGAGAACTTCGTTATACCGATACGCTTTTCACCGAACAGCAAAGAGGTGTCAGCATCAAAGCTACGCCGGTGACTTTGATATTACCCGACGTAAAAGGCAAATCGTATTTATTGAACATATTCGATACGCCAGGTAAATGGAATGAATACTCGACTCGTGCAAGAGATCAAATTCACGATCTTTTTCATTTTTATTATCGCAGGTCATGTGAATTTCTCGGACGAAGTTACGGCGGCTTTACGCATTTGCGACGGTGTCGTAGTTTTCGTGGATGCCGCCGAAGGAGTAATGCTGAACACGGAACGTTTGATCAAGCATGCTATTCAAGTAAATGAATTCGTCTCCCTTCGTTCACGAACGTGTCCGTATCTCTTTCTTGTTTTTCGAATTTCATTCGATGTAGCGCGTATGTGTGTATTTCAGGAGAAAATGGCCATTACTTTATGCGTTAATAAAATAGATCGATTAATTTTGGAGCTCAAGTTGCCACCTCAAGACGCGTACTACAAAATCAGACATATTATAGAAGAAGTTAACGGATTGATAAAGTAATCGCATGTTTGGTGTGCATGTAATTTATTTGTTAAACGATTGAAGTGAGATGCGGCTTCGCCTTCACCTTCACTTTCGCGTCTACACGACAGGAAAATTAATAATGCGACCTGTTTACGGTGTGTTATTGTAGCGAATATTCGGACGAAGAGAGTTCGAGAGTGGTAATGTCTCCTATTCTTGGAAATGTGTGTTTTGCGTCGTCGCAGTATTCGTTGTGCTTTACGCTGCGTTCATTCGCCAAATTGTACAGTCACACGTGTCCAGAGTTGAATATAAGCGAATTTTCGCGACGATTGTGGGGCGATATTTATTTCAATGCCAAAACGTGAGTAACCCCATGTAGCGCTTTTCTACTTGATATTATGTTTTTATATGTAGCGAGCAGTTGGTGTCAACTTACTTACTGTTGTGTGGCGTTGAATCTAATTTGATATTGTGAAATCACCAATGTTCAGGAGAAAGTTTTCAAAAAAGCCGCTTCACGGTACAGCTCAACGAAGTTTCGTCGAATTTATCTTGGAACCTTTGTACAAGTTATTCGCGCAAGTAGTTGGTGATGTGGATTCTACTCTACCGGCGATTCTCGAAGAGCTCGGTATACGAGTCGGCAAACAGGAAATGAAAATGAATATACGCCCGCTATTGAGGCTGATATGTGGACGGTTTCTCAACGATTTCAGTGGTACGATACGATACGACAATAGTAAAATGTATTAATTAGTAGGTTGTTGATTGGTCGGACGATACGTTGATGTCATAACGTTCATCGTAATTCGTAATACCTAATAATACATAATATGTAGTTAAATTTATACTCGGTAGATACGTATAATTATATGTATGACTGTACTTACAAGTTGCAATTAGTTTATATTTTTATTATCGATAGTTTTCTTCACCTTTACTTGCTTGTCACGTTTTAGGATTAGTAGAAATGTGTGTGAATCATATTCCGTCGCCCATCGATAACGCCCGAACCAAAGTCGAAAACATTTACACGGGCCCTCTAAACGCCGGCCTTGCGCAAAATATGTTTGACTGCGATCCGAACGGTCGCCTCATGGTACACAGCTCGAAAATGTATCCGACCGACGATTGTACATTTTTTCAAGTGTTGGCTAGAGTTTTCAGCGGTACGTTGTACGCTGGTCAGGATATCAGACTGTTGGGTGAAAATTATTCATTAGCCGACGAAGAAGACTCTCGCGTACTCACCGTCGGACGGCTGTGGATCTACGAAGCGAGGTACAGAGTGGAAGTGAATCGGGTGCCGGCAGGAAATTGGGTGCTCATCGAAGGCATCGATCAGCCGATTGTGAAAACGTCCACGATAACCGAATCGAGTTTGGACGAAGACGTTTACATTTTCAAGCCGTTGAAGTTTAACACGCAATCGGTTATCAAAATTGCCGGTAACATATACAAATATGTACCATGCATAATGCGTATGTAATATTCGCAATCACGCTCTCGAACGATGGCCGGTCGAATATTCTAATATGCATACTACGTATAAGTATCTATTAGTGCAAGTGCAAGTGTAAAATCTAATACGTAACGTAAGTGTATGTCTATCTAATCGCAGTCGAACCGGTGAATCCGTCCGAGTTACCTAAAATGTTGGACGGCTTGAGAAAAGTGAACAAATCCTATCCTTTGCTGAGTACCAGAGTCGAAGAGTCCGGCGAACACGTTGTTTTAGGCACCGGTGAACTTTATTTGGATTGTGTAATGCACGATTTACGTAAAATGTATTCCGAAATAGGTACGTCGAATATAGCCGTACATATGTACTATATGTAGTGCATAGTGCATGACTGCATGTTTGTATTTTGCGTTACTTATTCGTATATGTATTTACGTACTTTCGTACGTTGCGCGTAGATATCAAAGTTGCCGATCCGGTCGTGTCGTTTTGCGAAACGGTCGTCGAAACTTCGTCACTCAAGTGTTTTGCTGAAACACCGAATAAAAAAAATAAAATCACCATGATCGCCGAGCCGTTGGAAAAAGGTTTGGCTGAAGATATTGAAAATCAAATCGTTAGTATCACTTGGAATAGGTGAGTCGATTCGAAAGTGCTTTATTATCTCTTTCTCTACTATCTATACGACATCGCTTCTCATCTACGCGTTTGCGCGTAGATTAGGTAGAACGCAACGTGCTAGTTATTTATTTTTTAAAAGTTTAATCAAATTTTTTATTCGAACAGAAAAAAATTGGGAGAATTTTTTCAATCCAAATACGACTGGGACTTGTTGGCGGCGCGATCAATTTGGGCCTTCGGGCCAGACACTACCGGCCCAAACATTTTGGTAGACGACACTCTGCCCTCGGAGGTTGACAAACATTTATTGGGATCGGTCAAAGACTCTATCGTTCAGGTAACGTTGCGTTTCCGTTCCACTGTGAACGATATTCGATATCGAATATGCTAATATGTAGTAAGAAGATACAATTCGCGTTTAGGGTTTTCAATGGGGTACCAGAGAAGGGCCGTTATGCGAGGAACCTATTAGAAACGTTAAATTCAAAATATTGGACGCCGTTATAGCGAACGAGCCATTGCATCGAGGAGGTGGTAAGTACATACCTACATACAATAAGTTGGTTGAAGTGCTACGAGTAAGATTAAGGTACATACGCGTGTTGTCGTCGCGTAAAACGAATAACCTAAATATTGTATGTAGTAGGTGCATATACATAATCTCGCATATACTAACGTAAGTACGGTATAATTTAATTATGCTTGCATTTTTTCAACGCGTACGCGACACTCAGGTCAAATTATACCAACGGCGAGGAGAGTAGCGTATTCTGCATTCTTAATGGCGACGCCTCGTCTCATGGAGCCATATCTATTTGTAGAAGTTCAAGCGCCCGCAGATTGCGTATCTGCAGTCTACACCGTATTAGCGAAAAGAAGGTAAATTAATGGATCAGCCTTTACCGTACCTTTACTTTACCTTACGTCTTAAATTTTTGCGCCTAATGACGTTCACGAGTGTGTGACATTTGCAGGGGACACGTCACTCAAGACGCTCCAGTGCCAGGCTCGCCACTGTATACCATTAAAGCGTTCATTCCGGCCATCGATTCTTTCGGATTTGAAACAGACTTGAGAACACATACTCAAGGGCAAGCGTTTTGCTTATCAGTTTTTCACCATTGGCAGGTAATAACTCACGCGGTACTGTAGAACCGTGTGTGCATCTATGACACGTATTTGTATCTACGTACATTCATCATTTCACGAGTAAGGAATAAAAATAAAAGTACAATTGGGGCGTCGTTTCAAAAAACAACCATAGTCCAAGTGACATCTATGGTTGTTTTTCAAAAAGGTGCCTGAATTAGAGCGAAGATCGTTCGACCCGTTTACCATCGCTGTTTGTGAGATTGTAAATTTTGAAGTATGCGTTGCGTACGCATTTTTTGGTTTTGGTTAGTTGAAAATTTGGAATGTTGTTTGAACCGCGATGATGATGATGATGATGTACGATGTGCATAATTATGCGGCTTTTGTTTGAGTTTTTTCGTTTTTATAGATCGTTCCGGGTGACCCACTGGACAAGAGTATAGTCATAAGACCGTTGGAACCGCAGCCGGCGACGCATTTAGCCAGAGAATTTATGATCAAAACCAGACGCAGAAAAGGTTTGAGCGAAGACGTATCGATCAATAAGTTCTTCGACGATCCTATGTTGCTAGAACTAGCTCGACAGGACGTCATGTTCAACTACCCGCTGTAACGTTTTGGTTCACAATCCCATTCGATCTAGGATAAGTTATCCTTGGTGAAAAGTACGGTGCGGCCCAATGCTGCGGCCGCTCGAGGTGTACGATGAAAATTGAAACAATAAGCGATTTGATAGCCGACAGTTTATTATCTACAGCGATAAGAACGAGAATTTATTATTAAAGTAACATAAGAAAAACGAAAAAATTTATTACGTATTACAAAATACAATATGTGCCGAAACCGGAACGACGAAAAAATGAAAAAAAAGATCACAACCGAATTACCGAAAATGTAATGCAATGCAATGCGACCCGACATTACGATGGCTCAAAATTAAAATTAAATGTCTTATTAAAGCGTTTACCAATTCAGCGATTTGTTTGCGTTACTTTTTTGACAAATATAATAAGCCAACGGCGACTCAAAGCGTTCGTTTTCAATTATTGCACTGTCTTCGCGCATAAATCCAGACGAAAATTGCATATGCAACGAACAAGCTTCGCAAGGTTTACCCGAATTCTTCAGTTCGGTAATTCTTTCGACCACGCTACTATTCAGTTTCACTGCGTCGCTTAATGTCGATAGCAAGGTAGAATCGTCCAAGTGCACAAATGGGCAGCCGCCTTCGTCTCTCATACCAATTTGCATCGTCTGAAATGACAAAATGACAATTCCATCCATCATTACGCAAACGTAACACGTTAGCAGGGATAGGCAAAGGAATAGAATAAATGATGAAAACAATAATTCCGTAGCCCAACACGCCTGAGTTAGTGAAAGTTAACGCCGTTACTTACATACCTGAATTCGTTGACAACTTTTAGAATTTCTCTCTACTTTTGCCCCTTCAAGACCGTACAAATGTCTAATGCTGTAGCGATACTTTCGCTCATTTTGCTGCCACGAATGTGTACAACTAGCGCCGGCCGAACAACGTTTGGAGTACTCGCTTTTCCAAAATTCCAAAGAGTCTTCCAACGTTAAACCGATGTCCTTCAAGAATAAACTAAAATTATACCTCCAAGTGTGCGTGAGACGGTGGTTCTCTCGCAACACATTCAATAAATGCGACATGCAGGGAGGAAAGTGTCGTTTTTCTTCATCGATCAGTCGGTACGATATTAGAGTGCGTTGTATCGGCGGCGGTCGACCATTGTGATACTTGTACATATTGTAAAGCACCTGAAACGTTGACTGCCAGCGTGCGTCGGCATTGATGACACGCATCACCGAATACGATAGCATCGACAAACCGACATTGAAATGATGTACGAACACTTCTTCGAGTAGTTTGAACCATTTCGAGCACGGCACGGATACGCTTCCTCGCCGCATTTCAAGTTGACGCAATCTCACCAAACTTGAACATATTTGAAAAGGAACTGGAGATAAATTATGTGAAACTGCAAATTGAGAAGAGCGAAAAACACATCTAGGTATTTACTTTCGATATTGTATCGCCGGCAATTTTCCGAGCACTCATCTTCGTTTTTAAAATGTTCGCAGAAAGGTTTTTCTGTCAGCTTTAGTAGAATATTTTTCAGCGCGGACAGAAGCATCGAACCAAAATAAGAATTGGCTGCGCATCCCGTGAGAACATTACTAGTGTCGGCAAACGATTTAGTTTGAAGAAAGTCTTCTTGAAGTGTTTTTTGACAACATTTTCGTACTTCTTTTACTGTGAACTTATTCAGACGATATAAAAATAACTTCGTTTCTTTCTGTAAAATGTAGTTCGTAACGTCCGGTCGGTTTAAGCAGAAACACCTGAAAGTATCGAACGTGACTAACTACTGATACGGCTATACTTGAGAGCATAAATTAATTTCACAAGCTTCACATAAGTTTATGGCGAATTCGGGATGAATCGATTCTCTGTACGAACCTCAAAACAAAGTGACCAATTTTATCCAGTTTTGTACCTGGTATAAGAAACTCCATCACATCATTTTGGTTGTCGGCGTTCGAGTCCGCGAACAAAAAATATTTCAGCCTCGAAGTACAACATTGTTGAAAGTTGCGAAGATCTACTATTACTTTTGGCGGCGTCAAGTAAAATATCATTTCAACTTTGTTTTGACATCGAATTCATAGATAAAGAATGATCGAATTGGATAGCGGAAACAAACTGGAAGCGTGGAAACTGCTATACTTGGCAAACAAAACGTGAACTGAAAACACCTTATCAATGCCAGAGAGCCTTATTGGTTATTTTCCAATCAGTAGAATAAATTAAAATTTCTCCATCAATGTAGAAAAATATTATTCGAATTTCGAATTTCTTCTCTTATCCTACATTAGGGTACTACCTACATTCTCGCGCTCTAAAAATTTCAAGTTGATTGCTGCTGTAGCTGATGGAGGCTCTATGACATTCGACCAACAAGAAAAACGACCAACACGACATTCGACCAACAGAATATTCTACCAACCAATTTTAAATAACGACATTCGACCAACAGCGTCATTCGACCTACAACTTATGATATTAAATGATACTGCGACATTCCACCAACAGCGACAAACCACCAACAGTAAATTATTTACCGACATTCGACCAACGAC
>FIZT01001039.1:0-13340 GCA_900065295.1 Paracoccus marginatus
TTGATGTTTTTACATTTTTACAATTTTTGTTCACTTTCAGCCTGAAAAGTAAGCAGAATGTCCAGCGAACAAATCATAAATTCAAGTGATCTTTTCCCTTTTTCAAAGTTGGAAGAGAGTATAAGGCATTCATTTTGGATTTTTAGCCGTCCTTTTGTTCATTTTATTCACCCTGCCAGTCGAATTGACATTTTGCTAAGATCAGGTTACTCTAATTTGAAAAATTCTGCGTTTTGATACCTACCTCAGGAGGTCTAGGGGCATTATTCAAGTCTAGTGATTTTCTAGTAACAAAATTATTCTGGGATGATGGTGGTTTTTTGTGATAGAAATTTAAAATTTGCGGGTTACGTGTGATTTTTTTTCAAAAAAAAATTATACTTTTCCAAGTTTTTGGTGATTTTTTTTGGGGGGGGGGCGGAGGGGCTAAAATTTGGAAAAAGTCTTGCAAGAAAGGTCATACAAAAAAGTCGTGCATTTTGGTCGACAAATTTTGTCAAGACACCTTGGTCTGTGAATTTCTTGACCTGACGCATGAATTTTAAATTCTAGAGAAAAATTATTTTCTTATAGTATATTTCACGTGCTGAACACGGGAAAAAAACTAGAAAAATTTAATCCGATTAGGGGTGGTTTTAGGGATGAAAATAAACGATTGCCTAAATGGACAGTCGTGCATTCTTATGCCTCAAAAAAAAAAAAATCGGAAAATTGTTTTCTCGTTTATTTTATGTCTTTTGGTACAAATTAACTTCGTGGCTTGACATGGTAATACCAAAAACAATTTTGATCGTGTGAATAACCCAGAGGAACGTCACACTATTCGTACAATAAGTTCGGCTACGCGAAATGGGTTTAGTAGGAATTGATTTTTTTGAACGACAGTTGCGGTTCTTGCACTCTCGTTTCGGTCCTGAAGTTGGCCAGTGGCTAAGCCCATCAAATCGTACATCTTCGGTCACTGGGGGGGAGGGGAGGGGTGCTAGCGTCCTAGAATTAGGCGAGATAGTCTGGGTGCTATTGTTGGACGATGGTCTACCAGGTTTGTTCCGAATCACAATTCCTAAAAAATTAAAAAAGACATGCGAGATTGAAGAACTAATACCTAGCTAGATATGCTATATGAAATCTAATTTTACCATATTTGCACAATGTAGTTCCTAAGGCAATTCTGAAATCTATGATAGTCATCAGATTTGAAGATTTTTGTTCATGTGAAAACCAGGTGTTGTCTACTGCGAAATCCATTATAAGTGATGAAAAATTCGAAGCTACTACTTTTTTGTCCTCATAATAATACGACATTTCGCCGTAACACCATCTAACAAGTCGACACCACCCATGTGTCTATTGTACAGTTTCACAATATAAAATACTGGAACAGATTCTCTATCCTTCGTTGATCGATATCGAATCGATTACATCGTTTTACCAAAACCGTTGGCTCAGTCCCTGCAAAGGAACTCGTAATAATCACTTCTTTATTGTCTTTCCACTGAATAATCGATAACGGACTCTCATTGAATTGAGATATATATTTTTCCATGAAACAGCGAGCTTTCTTATTTATTTCATACTTGAAGGTTTTAATTTTACGTTGACGAATTTATTGACCATTACGTGAATGGTTTTGAGGTTTGGTCTTACACCAATGAGTAAACACCATAAGAATCATGGTAATTACGAATATTATAATCAAATCGATAGATGTATTGCTTACCTCGTTCGAAATCCTTGACAGCAAGCCTCGGTCTCTTGTCAGGTGGAGGAGGAGGAGTATCTAAAGGAATTATAATAATAGTGATGAGTACATTTAGGTATACCTATGTACCTAGGTACATAATTATTCAAGGGTTCGTAATACTTTAACATTACTTGTGGTGTCAGGTCTTCTCCGAATGAGAAGACCCAACCACCTCTCCGGACAGCTCTCACTCATACAATACCTTCCTACATACCCTACCAGATGGGACAGTATACAGAAATGTGAGCAATTATGCTCATTAAAATGAAAGAGAAAAATGCACCATGGCCGTAGTGCATAAGAAAAGAATATCGTATAAAAATAATGCATACACGAAATGCAACAAAATACCAGTATACATTAGCAAATTGCTTACCGGTTTCGAGTCCATTTTTTTTCCTGGAATGACCGGATGACACTATACACGTCGATTAACACACGAATTTACGATGCGCTACAATTAATTACGAAAATATCTCAATTAGAACGTGAATTAAACTTGTACGAAATTTTACAGAGAAAAGTTGAAGAGAAAAAAAATCAACAAGTAAATAGACACTTTTTTTTAAGCATGCGATGTTCAAACTAATAATAATCTGCTCTCGAACCTGCCTCACTGTGCGTACCTATGTACGTACGAATTAGCGTACCGTTATCTCAAGAGATAACGATACGACCAATTCGTAGGAATTACCTGTCTCTCGTACTTACCAGGAATCGTCGTAAGATCGTCATCACTACACTCTTCGTAGGTATAGATCATCTTGATTCATTTCATATCTTGATGTCTTGGTTATTGGATTGGATGCATGAAAAAAATCAGTAATTGGCGGTAGCTCGAAATTTCTATTGCTTCAATGCAGCTTTTTGATGGTGGTAAGATTTTTTCCCCCAGGATAAATTTTGATGAAAATACGATGGATAATATTTGTATGCATATGTATAGTCAGGCAGTGATTCACTCTCGCTCGCTCGTTCGCTCATTCATTTCCTCAAATAGAATAAATGTAAAAACAATATTTTGAAATGAAGAAAATCTTCGACGAAGAAAAAAATTATAAAATAATTACATAGGCGATTAGGTATGAATATATAATTCTGAGGGGATGAGAATAAGCTTGACCAATTGGCAGCTTTCAAAAAAGAATTTCCTTTCCCCTTGGTAAAAAAATATGATAATTATAGGAAAAATGATAGATGAAATTATTTTTGAAGGTATTTTTACACGTTAGGTAGTATTGAATTTTACGAAGTTTTTCTGATTAATTGTGTATACAATACATAGGTACTGTAAGGCCGGCGATTCGTAATTTTTTTTCGTAAGCCTTACACTCGAGAAACTTGTACTCAATCAAATGACAAAACAGAACCGTTCGATTCGTAATTTTTTTAAATAAGTAAGCATTACACTTGAAAAACTTATATTCAATCGAACGACAAAACAAAAATAAAAAAATTTGAAATCTAAACTATTTTTGGAAAATAAAAATGAAAATTGAAATCTAAAAACTTACCATTGTGAATCCTTTTTTACTGACACCGAGTCCGCAGAATGCGAATAATTTTATTTCTTTACGGAGTTTTGGATGACACCGTTTTTCGTGGGTCCAACGTAATCTTAGGAGCAAGCCGTTGTGCTGTTTCCGAGAAAAATTAATAAAATTAGTTCCTGTGAAGATTGAAAAATACACTCAAAAATTGAGTACCACTTACCCAGTGCGCTTCGCAAAACATTTTGCGCATCTCTGGCATAAGCAGCCATTTTCTTTTGGTACTGGAAAGACCACTTTTCCAAATTTGAATCCTTTTTTTTACTGACACCGAGCCCGCAGAATGCAAATAATTTGATTTCTTTGCGGAATTTCTCGAAGTTATCTCGCGACTTGTAGAAAAATATAAATCCGTATATCATCTATACGTACGTATGACAAAGTATACTGCTCAAGCGATCGCTTTGCCTATAGTTGCGCGCAAAACGAGTCATACACTACCTACAAGAAGAGAAGGAAGGCAATGAAAACCAATACAGTTATTATACATGTAGAAAATACAAACCCATACTTATACATATGATGCGTGCGATCAAAAGTATAATGCTCAAATGCTCGCATTGCCTAGCTCCGTGTAAAACAAGTTGTGGTCGTTGATACGCAACTCTTGGTCGAGCAACGTAACGCGCTCGGTATATAACCTGTAGCGCACGTTGTCAGCATGAACCTGGGCGATCTGAACGATCGTGTCGCGGTAAATGTCATGAATTTGCCTCTGCACTGTACACAACGTATGGCTGCGATGACAACGACGTCGAAAACGCTCGAGACGCAGCAAATAATATCTGCGAAAACTATCGATTTGTCGTTGCGGTTGTTCCACTTGCTATTTACGTCAATGCCTCCAGTTGTGGCGAGAACGGCATCCGGTGTTATCGTAGTAGCCGCTTCCTCGACCACCACTGCTTCTTCTCTGCCGACCGTATTTGTTGTTTTTGGTGTCGTCGCTGTCGCTAGGGACCTCTAACAAGTATTCGCCTTCTGTGATACGTATTATAGAGTACCCTTGCTGTGACCAGTCTTGCTACCGCCACGAAAGGGGCCTGTTCCAAGTTGCAAGCGAGCACGCGAAACAGCGTACGTTCCACATAGGCACAATCAATGGTGGCTGTCGCTACGGTGCTGCTAATGTCACTCGTCTCGCATTCGCCATCGTCATCACTGTCTCCGGAACGGACGCGGATCTTGGTGCCCGCCAGTACGCCGCCTACCCGCATCGAGTCGACCATCAGAACTTTTATATTGTCGTTGTGGTCGCAGGTATAAGCGCAGCGAAGAAGATTTGAAATTCTTCCTCAAGGAAAAAGTTGATGGCTGAAGTTGACTCTGTCCTCCTCTTGGAGAACGTGATGCGCCTCCAGTTGATTTTTTGTACGATCGGTGGTGGGGGCGATGAGGCTGTTAGGTCGATGCAGCTCAAAGTGTCATTTAACTTTGGCGACCATCCCCATGGTCCTTCTTCGATTTCTTCCAAATCTAGAAAACAGAATTATTAGAGATGACGTGCTAACTTAGAATAATTTTTGAAATATTAAAAATGAATTACCGATTGTTTCCATATTATCTGAGCCACTGCTGCCAACGACATTCACGCTTTCCTCCCAAAGATATTGGGCGCTTCTTCTGGCGCGGATCACGAGCAGCTCGTTCATCGATAAATCTGAAAAATGGCAAAAAAATTGAAATTTTGAATTGAAAAAATTAATTGAAATAATTTTGGATTTTTAAAAAATACCTTTTTCATCAACATCCATCTCGTCACTGCTGTCATCATTGTGATCATCGTCATCGTAGCTTTCGTCCTCGTTCTTCTGGTCATACCACATATTATAGTTGACGCTGTCGTCGTCTTCTTCGTCACTAATATTGAAATTCTCCTCTGGAAAAAAATTATTTAGTAAATTATGGTGACGATAGGTCAAAAATATAAAAATCTTACCACAACATTGGCGCCTTTTCTTATCCAATTCATTCCAGTACATATGGGCACCTTCGGGGGGTCCACTGTATAAAAACGTTTCGTTTGAATTGAAATCTAAAAACAAACTGCGTATTAGGTACCTACCATGGTCAAATTGAAAAAAAATCAATTAAAAAAATCATTTGTATTATTTAATTTTTGAAAAAATGATTTAAATGTATTCATTTTTTTATTAAAAAAATCATTTAAGTAAATTATTCAATTTTCAAAAAAAAATTATTCAAATTAATTTTTTTTTGAGAACACATTTTATCAAAATTGATAAATGAAAAAAACTGATAGAATGAAGGAAAAGGTAAAAAGAAAATCAAAAGATCAAATTTTTTCAGAATAAAGCACTGTAGTAATTTTACAAAAATGAAATAGGTAAAGTAATAGGTACTTACTCATTTTCTTAACAGGTGTAGTAGATCACAAACTAAAACGTACAACGACGACTATACCGAACAACGTTGATAGAAATGTGAAGAGTGATCATTCTCTTCCAAAAAGGAAAACCAATCGTTGTAAAAAAAAAAAAGAAAAAAACAACAACCGATCCTCGGCCTCCATTTTGTCCAGTTTCAGCCTCTTTGTTCAAAGGCGAATGATCATATCCCTTAGATTCGAAAAAAAAAAAAAAAAAAATGGTGCAAAAGGTAGAACTTTGACCGAGCTGGCTAAGAAAATGAAATAAGTTTTCCATTTTCGTCGCAAAGATGAGAGCAGTAAGGAGTTTTGATAGTTGCTTCAAAGTGCGTCCTCGTGGGGCGATTCCATGTTGCACCGTCTGATACGATGCCGTCGATTTGAAATCCAACATTTTCCTAAATTAAAACTGGTCGAATCGACACATAGGTACCGTAATCAGACTGAGAAAAATCTTAACTCGACGAAGATAGAAGCACTCGCCGGTTGAGCTCTCTTGTTCGTCATCCACCTCCACTACCACCCCAACAAATTGAGGTGGAATCATTCTCTTTCATTTCATCCATCGTTTTAGCGAAAATCACCTAATCTCCACTCACCAATTCAATATCGCGAGAATTAACCGCTTAGTAGGTACCTATCTTATGCGGAAATCGACTAGTACTGAACACGATGAAGTACCTACCTGCGAATACCTAGACCATAAACATCCGGTGACCGCTGCGTATTTGTTTCCATCCTATCGCGTAGAAAAACGCGAAACGCGCATTATTAGTGGCAAACAATAGTTTTTCTAGTGGGTACACCGGTTCGACGAAATTCTTTTCTCAACTATTCGAGATAATTGATACGCCTGCACCAAGTGGTTTGACTTGCTTCAATAATCGTTGGCCACAGGTGTGTAGAAAAACCGACTCATATCGATGCTATCGATAGTGAATTCGCCTGAAAGATTTTCCCACACGTTCGAGCAAAGAACCTCTGTCTCTTGAATAAAAAAAAAAAGAAAATACCTAAAAAATATGATATATATATAGACATACATAATATCTAGTCATCTACTTATCCATAAATAGGTAATTATTGGATCAAAGACCCAAAACAAAAACCAATTTTTCGCAACAATTTTCTTTTTTAATCATTAACACAAAAAATTTTCAAATTTATTGTGTGTTATATCAAACTTGCCCCGAACGAAGCCACGCGCTGGAACACGGACCGCATGACCGAAGTCCGACGATTGCGTGTGCACTCTTAGAAAAATGGAAATAGTATGCCCTGTATTACGAGATAAGTGAGCGATGAACGCGCGAGTTTCTCGCTCACCTCGCTACTGGAACAAGTCACATAATTATATCTACATATAATAATTTAACCATAGTCTATGTCGCCCTTTTCTGTAGGTACTGATAGTTATCTCTCTATATATTTGTATAAGTGTTGTGCCTCGGATATAAGATAATTTATAGGATCGACGAGCACTCTCTGTTGATACGCCGCATGCACCTGTTGAGCTGCGTCAAGTGATCGCGTCGCTCGTGAGGATTAATATTTCGCAGATATTCGTCGCCTTGCGCGAAGACGTAATCTGGTTCATTGTCCCCAAAAATCACAACCATTCGCGAATCGAAATGATGGGCGCGAATCGTGACCGTCGTGTTTATGCGCTCGTTATTTTTTGCATTCCTTTTAATGTCGCCATATGAGGTGGGTGGTTCAGCGCTCTCGCGGGCAGCGTAATCGTCGCCGTCTGTGTAAGTACCGGTCTTCCTTCGGCCAGTCGGGATCGATAGATGCTGCCGTTGTTTCTTTGCGGTAAAGTTGTCCTTCGCCCAGTTGGGATCGGTAGAAGCTGCCGGGTGCACCAAATATTTCTACGGGGGTTTCGCCTTTCGGAATGTATGTTTGGACGTAAAATTTGTTCAAGTTTAAGTCTTCGTCCAGTCAAGGAATCTCATTCTAAACCTGATCAAAATAGGTGATGGGGTACAATATCGTTTGTATTGGAATAGAAATACCCGTTGGCCTTTCGGTAGGTATTGTTCGTCGCTTAGGGCGAGTCCTGTATTTGATTAAACGGCGGTAATCTAGTTGAACGAGTTCATTTCGGTGTAGCACAACCTCTTCATCGGGTTTGTAATTCTTCCGGTGATTTATTTTGTAGAATAGTCTCTCGGAAGCTGCCATATGGCTCCTCATGAAATAATATTTCCTCAACTATACTTATTGTATCCTTTGAGGGAGGATCGGATTTGACCCCTCCTTCCCACTTCAAGCGACGCGACGTCTCAAAAATGAACATCAGCGAGCTTCTGTTTCAAGAGACGTCGAACAATCGCGAACCTTCGTTCAAAATTCGTTTACGAGTGAAATTTATGGTGTAAATTACGCCGAAGTAATGTTGACAATAATCGATCGACGCACTTCATCAAATTCGTTGTTATCGAGAGATTTTTACGATTGCCAATTTTCGTAGTTGATCATCGAATGAGGAAAAAAGTGTAGAAATTGGGCCACATTTCACGGTTAAAAATTGCCTGGGATTTTTTTTTTAATCCAAACGAACGTTGAAAACGCTCGTCGAGTCTTCATAAAAAAAATTTCCCCTTTCAGTTGAGCTTATTTCAAAGATTCTCACTCGAAGCTTACCCTAATCGATTTGGTTTTTAGTAAATATGGCGAAAATGACTTCGGAAGCGAATCCAGCGATCGAGCACGAACCTCTGGTATTCTACGACGACGCCGATAAGCTGAGCGACATGGCTGCGGTATCGCTGACGTCGTCGCTGTTGTACGATCACACGGTCTATGCGCGTATCAGTCGCCAGGCCGATGTGCCGTTCGAAGAATACCCCGAAGATTGTCTGACGAGTTCTGTGATGCCGGACAGTATCGTCAGGTCGATTAGCGACCTGCTGCAGACGATGGAAAAGAAACGAAACAAATGGCGCGATTTCCACTACAAATACGTATTTTTCGACCGTGGCAGTCGAGATGACGTGATCGACTTGCTGGGCGAATTAATGTGGACGGCCGACGGTTCGATTCGGTACGAGTCGACGGCCAAGAAATTGATCAAATGCGGTCGTCTTAGCCGGGTCGAGGAGTTCAGAATGGCGGCGGTATACTGTTTCGAAGACGACGTCCAAACAGCGTGGACGAAAATGACGGCCGATGAAATTCGAAACGAAACCGATCGCGAGAAAGATCACACGTTGGTGCACCACTGGTGCTGCAAAATGGCCGGCTTGCCCATTCCCGAAGACGACGACCCGGTGTCGATGGGCAGCGAATTAATCGACGGTACGGATTTCGATATTTGGCCGGTTTTCAAGTATCTATGGAACTCGGCCACCGTTGAAGAACAAGCCGGAATGCTCGATGTTCTGGCGCAGTGTTGTACGATGCCCGGTGTCGTGATTAGGTTACTGCCCAAGTTACCCAAGTCCAGAGTAGATGCGTTGTTCGCCAAATACGGCGATATGATCGTGTGGAGTTTGGCAGCTGTGCCGAAACTCTCGAAACATGTACCAGTTCTGGTCAGACGTTTGATGAATTTGATCGACGACGAATTACTGGGCGCCATGTTGGTAGGAGTAGACGCCGTGGGTCTCGAGTTCGGTCGCGAATACGCCAATAGCTTAGTGCTGGAGATATGGCAACGAGCTGACGACGACGCGAAGAACAAAATAGCTGTAGAATGCGCTGAGGATTTGATCGAAGAGTCGTTGGATCGGCGTCGTGGCTCCAAACCGGATCCAGATACGGATTACAATATTCCTTTGATTTTGGATATTTTGAAACGAAACGAGTTCGAGTACAGGGCCAAGTATTGGCGGAAATACTGGCTCAAGTTGACCGTCGGTCAGCTGTCACGTCACAAGACGCGTATCGAGCAGATGATGAAGCTGTGCCTAGCCGACGAGCAGCAAATAGTCGCGTTCAAGTCGGCTCAAATGACAGATATCAAGTTGATCGCACCGTCGTGCCGAAGATTGTTACGCGGAGGTCGTTTCGAAACGTTGGACGAGTACGTGAAATTCGCCTGTAACGCAGATCCCCACAAAATGGTCGAATTGAAGAAGGATATACTGAACGCTTCGTCGAAATCGGTTTTTGCATTGACGATGAGCGAGACGTGCGCGCATTCGACGGTCGCAGCAGACCTGAACCGGTTCGTCGAAGGGGTCTTTACCATCGACCAATTCCGGCAATATAAAAACCAGCTGTTCGAATCGAACGACGAGTTTCTATCGAAGCTTCACGAAACGCATATTTGCTCAGCTATAAGATTTGTGAAAGCGTATTCGTTGGACGATACGATGACGGCCAAGGTGAAAGACGGGTTTGTCCAGTATTTTCGAGAATGTTTACTAGGGAAAGAGATACCGTTAGCGTCGGCCGACCAGTGGACAAGCTGCTTGAAATGGTGTTACGACGGAGATGAGAATCGAGTCGACCAGTTCAAAAGATCGCTACAGTTGGACGAGATATTCGCCAAACAAATAGAATTTCTGGTGCGAGGGATTATAAAGCACTTGCGGGCGTGTCCGGGTATGCGAGAAAGGCCAACAGAGGCTACGCGTAAGCTGGCCGAATTACTGGCCGATTTTCAAACGTTCCTTGGGTGGGTGATGGGTGATTCGCAGGCTGTGAATAGGTTCAAGGTCGAGAAAATCGGACAGCAGTGGGGTGTCGAGTATTTGATGGAAGTGCTGGCCAACGAGTTTGGCGAAATGATTGTCGATAAAGTGCTGGAGTGGTGTTTCGATCGGGATGTTCGGCTGATTGAGGAATTCAAGGGAATGCATTTTCGAGGATCGTCTCCGTAGGGCGGGAGTATTATGGGTGAAATTGATGGTGTGTTTTCTGAACAGTTTCGAATTTTTTCGTGATTTTTAATTTAGTTGTTGTGTAATTTGTTTTATTGGTTGAAAACCGAAAATTGATGAAATAAAGATTATTTTCAAATAGATTATCGACAGAAAATTGAATTGAAAGATGAAAATAAGTGAGGCAAATTTTATCCAAATTGACAAACTTTTTCGGTGGAAATAACATAATAACGGAAATTGACAAACTTTTTCGGGGGAAATAACATAATAACAGAGACGAGAACGGAGGTCAACCCCAATATGATCATCGATAGTACTTGTGCGGGGAGGGGGGGGGAGGTGGCTGAGATCTCGCAGATCTGTGACGATCGATTGAGGCATTGAATCGCTAGGATTATTGCTTGGATTCACTTTTGTTGCGCTGAATTTTTTTTTTATAATTGGTTGAATCGTTGGTTTTGGCAAATTCATTTTACCTTTTCCATGTACTTACTCTCTTCCAATTGATTTCCGCTTTGAAACGATCGATTTTTTCGTATCCTTTTTTTTTGTCTTGTCGAATCGCATAGCTATTAGCTGCTCGCGCAGATAGTGCTTTGCTTAGCCTATAATTGGACCAGATGATAACTTTGTATGAATATTTCAAAATACTACGTCATTCACGTCCGTATTTGAATTTTTGATGTTAATCTCGAATCGAGTTGCGTTTTGATTTTTCTTCTACAAAACCGTTGAAAAGAAATGTCCTATATTGGTATTTTTGAAAAAAGAAAATCAACCTCATCCAAGTTTTCTTTTGTGACGTATTACATTGAAGTTGCTCGTATAAAGCACTTACCTATTTCATTCGGGTAGGAAAAAACGTGCATGTTTTGCGATTTGAGTGAAATTGTAATCATTGCATTGAATTTAGTTGGGATTTAATTTAAACGTTGATTGAAATGTTGAATGAAACCAAGTTGAGACTCGAAAATAAAGGCAGTATAATTTAACGTCGACGGTATTTGCCACACTGATTATTCCACTAGGCAACGCAACGCGCGCAGTCCACCGAGCCGCCGACCGACCATAACTATTTTCTTTTGTTTGTTTAAACCAGACTTTTCAGTTACAGCCTAACGTACTGCGCAGTTTAGAAATCATGTTACACTCGTGTCGTTCTGTCGTCTTGTTTCTGTTGGAAAACTATTGCATCATTTGATGCAAGTTCGTGCATTCGTATGATTGAAATTATTATTTTCGCGTTAGTAATCGGTTTCGTGGCATTGAATTCTTTGAATATTATCTCGAACTAGCTATTAAGGAGTGTCATTTTCTTCTTCATTCGGTTAATTATAGTAATCGTCGTTTTTTTCTTCGTTCAAATTCCACGTTTTTTCGACGACTGGTTCTTTTTCTTCGGTTAAATTCGATGTTTGTTCGACCGATTCAATTTGTCGGCTTGAGTAGCAGTATTTTTTTTTTTTTTTTCGTCTCTTAATGTTTTCGTCCGTCGTAATCGCGATTCGAGTTACTTTCAAATTCTTTGTACTTCCGATTGATCACCAAACCGAATAACAAACAACGACCAGTGTGACGCCGAGAAATTAGCAATTAAGCGATCGACTTCTCGGACAATTTTTCTGACCACTGAACGTGAGGAAAAAAAATTAATGATTCTGCAGCACAGTTCGAAATGAAAGTATGTGAACCAAAATGGCGACCGCGTTCGATGATGAGTAGTTCGATCGGTATAATATTGAAAATTTAAAAATTGACGTTTTCGTAGTTTTATTCGTTTCGATTTGTCGTGCGAGTGTTGTATCGTGCTTCTTTTCCCAACTTCGTGAGTTGGTGTAAGTATTAAGTATTTTTCACGATTCTCGAAATTTTTTTCATCTCGTGTTTCGGTTATCGTCGTCGTCCGGTGGTGTTGCTGAAACGATCCCATGAAGTGGATGAAGATTCTACACAAGATACATGAAGACGAACAAGTAATAATTTCATGTTGCTGATTATCGGTGAGTGTTTTGAATCGTTTTTACCTATGGTGGTAGTTTTTTTTTTCTTTATTAATTACATACTCGCCATCTATGCAATTATCCAACGGATCGTTTCTGGATGAGACGAAAATCAAAAAAAAAAAAAAACAAACAATTGGCCGAGTCATTTTTCAAGTATTCTGCCATTTAAAAATGTGTACTATTGCATGCCATTGACGACCCGATGGCGATGTTGGACAATAAGTACTTTCTGTACGTGATGTTTCTATAACTCGTATATTTCATTAAGTTGAGCGATCTCTCTTTTGAGTACTTTATTTTTACGTGTCCACTTCGCATGCTTTATAAGTTCAAGTCGAAATGATTTATCGTTAGCTATCTGAATAATTATGCAGTGTGTATGTGGGGGGGGGGGGCTGGGTCGGTCGTACGTTGGGTAATTATTTAGAAAAAAGTGGGTTTCATTATAAACGGTTCTACGCAAGTGTGTAGGTCGGAATTGCGATTAGCGGATTGTGTCTACGTTGGTATAGACTCTGGTACGGACATCCGCCATTTTGGAGACAAATGATAATTTTGCTTTTTGAAAGTTTTTGCCCAAATTTCAGTATGTTTTCAAGTTGAAATATAAAGTTTGATATATCATTGGAAAGAGGGTTGAATTCTCTTTCTTATGAGCCAAAGAACGCGTCAATTGAGTAATTCTGCGATTTTTGGTGATTTTTTGAAAAAAGTACACAAAAATGTAGTTTTTGAAAAGTTTACGTTTTTGTACTTTTTTTTCTGAAAATCACCAAAAATCGCAGAATCACTCAATAGACGCGTTCTTTGGCTCATAAG
>FIZT01001059.1:5747-15784 GCA_900065295.1 Paracoccus marginatus
TTTTTGATGCATATTTCCCCCCCCCCCCCCCGCTCTCACTCTCTGTGTACTATGTACGTACATATATTACGACGTATAGTATACTTTATTCTCGCGATTATTAAACGACTCATCGTGGGTATGTCTTTTGCCTTTCTTCGAACCTTAAAAATATTTCAGTTCGCGATGATCGTAGTATGACCGGTATCTCGTCACACATCTCGTACAGTTTATTATATTCCACGCGGCGAATCGTATCGTAGTGCAAATTTTCTCGGTATTATACGACTTATTTTTATCGTACATGATCGCCAACGTAATCGTGCTGAATTTTGTAACCGCACTTCATAAAACTAGCGAGACGACTTGGTGACGTTTTTGATAGCTCTGGTTCGTGTCCGTTTAGCTGCATATTCAGTTCACACTACGTACCCACATGTACAATACCTACTAGCGCCATAATTAAATTATGTGTGCCATTAAGGTGATCTGTACAAGATGTTAAATGTATCATATAATTCATCAGGTAGGTACCAGCGACTAGACCGCACAGAGGAGGGTAATTAAATACTTTGTACATTGTAGAAGCTCGAGCTCGCGTCACGTTCGTCTGTGTTATGCGAAGAGTTGATAATACACCTTCATGCCTAGGTATATGCGCGCGATATGATATGATGTAAAAATTTCAAGACCGTGAGAATACCGTCCTCCTATGGTGGTCTAATTATACACGTAGGCGCGTTTTACTTTTTGTCTACTTGAAGAGAGGCTTTAGAAAAAAAAAAAAAAAAAATGAACACATATGTAGTGGAACACGTTTAGAGTAAATTATCATTTAGGTATACATAATATGAATCCGCATTTCGTACGTACGTGTGATTATTGTCATTAAAACCAAACTTACGAAGGATATTGCGCCGACTCGACCCATCTCATTGAAAGTTTCCACCGTTGCGGGGAATTTTTTCAATATTTTAAAAATTAACGAACCGGTTCTCTTCGATGATGCATGGCTCGACATAGTAATGAAATTTTTCGCCAATGATGAAATATACCCACGTACCATCGATCGAGAACCTATTTATGCCCTAATTATCACCCCAATTGCCGATAAAGCGTCATAAATCTCGCTAACGAGAATTGAATGGTCGTGAATTTGTATCTAATGGTCGACGTGAAAATAGGCTAATAAAATTTTATAATAACCATTGTCAAAATTTTTTCATCGCAGACCCACATTCGGACTGATTCATGTGTATTCCGGGCACGTTTGTTGCGTTCGTTGCTCCGTTCTCTCTGCGTGTGATACACCTATCATTCAGTATAAATTTTTTAATCACGCGGCGATTAGGTATGAAGGTAATTAACGAACCGACGATGTGGCCGGGTTATTAATAAGATACCTATACTCGTGTATCTATCAAAGCTTTTTCAAGCTCGAGTACACCCATCTCGCGTACATTTGTACGTAGATATAAGTACGAGTTGCAGAGATGATTGTGCTGTGTGCAAATTAATACACGGATGAGTGTAGGGATGACCCGTACCATATGTATCAGTTTAATATTATATTTCCAGGTTGTCTAACTGGGTCGTGAAATACATATTGACTTTGGAAGAAGTTGATTTGATATTAAATTTAAGCGTTGCAGGCTCTCGGTGGAATGAGCGAGTGATTACGGTGCTGTCTAAGAATGAAAAAATGCTGCAATTTTGAGTATAGTCGTGTCGGTATCTCTCTTCTAATTAATCTCGTGTAGGCTGCCATTTCATATTGAGAAACAATTTCATCAAATGTGAATTTGAAACTTGATGACTAAGTATGCATACTTTGTAATTATACAATGAACAGACTTGGTACCTATATAATATTCGTGTACCTATCAGAGCTTATTTGAAGCTCGAATTTACCTATCCTATACTAATAGGCATAAACAAGAGCGTACTCGTCAGCATTAATGTCCTGCAAAAAATGACCCACATATTTATCAGTGTACTAAATGAAAATACGCGTGGAATGAAATTGATTAAATATTTAATTCGAACGTTTTTACGCCCTCTACGCCAAGCCAAAGGATCTCGATGGAACGTTCGAATGTTTAGTGCTGTCCAAAACAAACCAACTTCCGTATTGATTAGTTTTAATTGAATTTTTTCCACAGAGTTGTAGAATGTACGTACCTGAATTAGTAAAGAGAGAATGGTATCAGCTTGGTACCGGGTACTTTTGTATAATAAGCTAAGGGATATAAAATTTGAATTAAGTTTGCGTATGAATATTGAATAAGATAGATATGTTTTATTCATCGGATCGTATCAACGCTTGGTATGTGCGTACCTAGTGCGTACAGAAAAATCAACAACTTTCGGTTTGGGCAATCCTATCATAATTCGACGAAATTGTATTATTTATGGAACAAAAGGCGATTCAATTTTTTTATTTTGAAAAAGGGTAAACAAATGATTATTATTTTTGATTGATTGCAGTTAAAGGTTGGAATTGTTTTCTGCATTTGTGGCCAAAGTGAGGCTTGAGAAATCACTTTTTTAAAAAAATCGTTTTTTTATACTTACTTAGGGTATCTATAAGTAATTTTTATTCACTGTGTTAAAATTTAATTTATACCTTCTTGTGCGCGTCATCACTCTTCAGACGAGTCGTTTTTGATAGCTGCCACGATGGTTGTGTAAATTTATATGATTTATTGGTACTTGTCTTTTTATTGTCAAAAACATTTTTTTGATGATGCGCCATAAATAATGATTATATCACTGGGTAATTTACGAACATTTGATAAAAATATTCTGAAAGTGAGTTTTAGGGATACGGTCCGTCTAGAAATTTGAAAAATCAGTAGATTGAACATTTTACCGAAAACAATTGTGGTGCAATCGTTCTGCGCTCACAGCTACTTACGTCACTTAGAAATGCGCCAGTTTTCAAAACGAAATTGCTTTTTCAACTGGTACTATAGATTGGTTGATGTATTTTTTGCACAGGCGTCGCTGAGATGAGCAGACCCACTGCCCCTAAAAATGCTGGCTCCTTCAATAATTTCTTATTTTATTCATATACGTCGAACTTTTGAAAAAGACGTTGCTAGTGGTAAACCAAAAGGCCAAGGAGATTTGCTTCCCAAAAAATTTTGGCCACCTCGTATGTGATCAATATCATCCTAAAAATTTACTTTTTTTTTTCAAACTTGGTGTGTGGGTGAAGGCACTGGAGAACAATGTTATGAATTTTTTTCTACCTCCATAGCCAAAATTTAAGATGCTAAACTGCACCTCGGCTCTCGATTCCTTGAGAATTTTAAAAATCGAATTTGGAGAAATTTTTTGTTGAAAAAATGAAAATTTCAACTACTTAATTGAGCCAGAAGTCTGGAATTTCATATGCATACTACTTTCGAGCCGCCAAATCGATTGGAAGTGGTTTAGAGCGGTTCTGGAGTCTCCAGCCAATTTTAGAAATTTCCAGCATTTTTAAAATTTCGTTGGGATCTACAAAAGTGCGCTTTATAGCATGTATAAACGCGATAGATACATGTAGGCCGATCCATCGGCCGATTGCAACCAGTTTTTCCAAAAGCTGGGATTTTTGGGATCAGAATTTTATCGAGTAGAAATAACAAATTCTTGAAATACGAATGCGTTGGTGAAAAAATCTAAAATTAGGTTTATGCTATAATATTGACTTGTCAAATCAATTGAAAGTGGTTTCGAAGGGTTCTGGAGCTTGTATCAAATTTTAAAATTTTTCTTTTAGGCATGCAGAAATGTTTTAAAATCCGCAAAAGAGCGGTTCAGCGCGTATAATCGTTTGACGATTTTGGAAAAATTTTAAAATTTGGGACAATATGCCAATTTTGGGAAAATTGTTGATATTGAAGAATTTCAAAATTTTGAAAAAAATAAAAGTTTATACAATTTTGAACAATTAAGCGATTTTTGAAAATTTGACAGTTCTTGGATTTAACAATATTCAAAAAAATTTAACGATTTTGAAAAATTCTACAATTTTGTATAAATGCAATATGGTAATTTTACGAAAATTGTTGATGTTGAAGAATTTCAAAATTTTGAAACATCAACAACAATTTTGGAAAATTGGGAAATTCTGAATTTTTCAATGTTGAAGAATTTTCACGATTTAAAATTTTTTTAAATTGGACATTTTTTTTTCATTGTTGCAATTAAGAACAATTTAGAAATTTTCCAAAACTGTAAATTTTTCAAAATTTGCTCAATTGCCCAAAATTCTAAAATCATAGTAAAACTTTTTTCATTTTTTTTTGGAATATGGTTAATTTTATTTTTATTTTTATTTATCATTTCACTTCAAAATTTACCTACAGAACGATGTACAAAATGATAAAGCTTTGCTTCTGTTGGATCTCTCTTGACACCACACGTCTTTTTTGAAGTAAAATCAATTTGAACTTTTGCACACAAAAAAACATTCAACACTTCATAGTATGTACCTATATTTCACCTCAAAATACCTATGTAATATGCAGTATACAATTGCCGATAAGTGCATGAATAGCTATACTTAATTATTGTACTTGAGTGGTGCCACAACGTACCGTTTGGCCATGTATATTAGGATCAGGACATCGCCAGAAGTTCATAGGCAATTTTTCGGCTGGTGCCACAACGACACTAGTTAGATATAGTATACCGTGTTTACGACATACTTACATTATAGGGTGTATAATGAACATCTCTTTAGGTAGCACCAGTACAAAAAGTTGACTATGGACTCCTCGCGATGTACCGATACCATTGGGTATGGCCTCAGCCTCAAAACGTAATTGTGGCACCATTTCGTGGTGCCTAAATTACGTTTAACTGTGGTGATGTCACAACTACACTTAAGTGAATACCTACTGTATATTATATACATTTTATTCTTAGAAAGACGCGCTTGAGTGGTTTAAACTCATATTAGAAGAACTTTAATTCCTGTCTCTGTTTTTACGTTACATTTTGGCTCGTTTCTGGACGATATCGAAATGTTTAGTGGGTTTTCCAAACTCGTTAAACGTCCAAATGTGTTTTTGAACTGAAAAACGGATTGATCATTTGTATTTCGTTATTTTTCCAATGTAGGTAGGTACATATACTTTCCAGCATCATATTTTATGTGAGTGTTCGAACCTGTTTACGTGAGATGAAATTTTCTTTATCTTCCAAGGGCAATTCGACAGTTGTAGCGCAACCTTTTGGATTTGTCTCGCCATTTTCGTAATAAGAACTTTTGTAATAACTGTACGTAGCTGTGGTCGGGAAGTTTTTGAACCAAGTGTAAGAATCCAGGCTAAAAACGGGCGTGCTATCTCCCGGATCTTTAATAGATTGCATTGTTTCTTGAAACTTGTCAAATAGTGGATTATCCTCGTATCCCTGTAATTTTAAAAATCCAAATGGAAATTCAATTAAAAGAACAAGTGACTTGAACTTTCAATCGTGTATAGATAGGTACCTATCGTATAATTATACTTTACTAACATTAGCGTTGACAGGGACGGAAACCTGGATTATTCCATCAGGATAATTCTGCGCGTTTTCGATCGCTCCATACCTCGTGTTGTACAATATATCTCTTATTTGAAGTGTGACGCTGTTTTAAAAATGATTCCAAAATAACTAACGTACCTATGCAAACCGTTACTACAATTACTGAAGAATATTACGTGTTTTCGTGAATTTCCCACTCCATCTGTAATTTGGAAAATTTATAAAGATTAGCGCCGAAGATACCTCCGGTTACCGTACCATTAGTTTCACCTTCTTCTCCACTGGGAATCACATCGACTGCAATTTTAAAATAACATATAAGTTGAGGAAGTTCATCTCATCGTCATCACTTAGTAAAACTTGATTTTTTATAGAACCTACGTGAAGTTTCAGTTAATGATAAGGTCCATTGTTCTGGAGATGCTGCGTAAAAACTTAAAGATTTGTCATCGCATTCAATACAATACTCGTTGTCTGAAAAAAGTCGCATCGTATTAATGAAAATTAAACTGCGCTATCAAAAAATATAAAAAATTATTAGGATAAAAATTTTTTATGATGAATTTTGGTTGCGTAAAAAGTGAGGAACAATTTACTTTGGCTTAGCCTTACCGATACATATGGATTGTAATATTGACGAACAATTTCTTCATGATGATCCCATCGGTCTACAAAAATTGGAAAAAAATCATCATTTTTTAGTCTGCAATCATTTTTTGTAGAGAGTATGATTGAAATTCCCAGATAATAAATTTTCACCTCGCTCATTCGCGAATGAAAGTTTTGCCAAACCAATACTAAAAACAACAAATAAGAAGTACTCGTACTTCATTACATGCATTTTAATGGTTGCACTGTTTAATGAAAATACGAGTACTTGGTGGCTAGGTAACTATCTGTATCTATACTTATTAAAAGTGTTAGTGTTGAGCTTGTTTGTGCAACTGCAACACATTTAAATTTTTATAGTTGACTTTCATGAAATTAGAGATAATTTTTTTGTTACGAAATTGTGGCAAGTTGCTTCATCGTTATTCGTCTGCTATTTTCCAAGAATTAATTTTCCTACAATGTCTCATTATTGTTACCTAATAAATCAAATAAATCCTTTGGTAAAACTATTTATTAAAGTACATCACGATAAGGTGTGCAATAACTAATCAGAATATCGTCCATCTTCAACATTATACAGAAAACAAGTATTGTAATGGTTCTGCAGATGTTTCATCAGGAAGTGCACAACTTATGAATTTTTTCCAACATGGTATTATTTGCATGTAGATTTTTGGCTGATGTCATTCTTCCACAGGCGTCGCGAAGATGGGTAGGCCTCTCTGCCTCCTAAAATTCTGGTCCCTTCAGTAATTTCCCATTTTATTCATAAATTTACTTTGAACTTTCGACAAAGGTGTTACTATAGTGGTAGACCAAGAGGCCAAGGAGCCTTGCCTATCAAAAAAATTTGGCCACCTTGTGCGTGAAGGTGTACTGGAGAGAAGTGTTGTGAATTTTTTTCAGATATTTTTTCAATCCTTGAAATGACTTTGAATTTCATTTCAAAGGGCCAAAAATAAAAACTTCCCGGTATGGTGTTTTCTAGGTTGTTTTGTACCATTCACAAGGAAAGTCCCCACCTACCTAGGTACCTACCCCAACTCACCAAAAAATCCCGAGACGAAACCAAGACAGATCAATAAAGCGTCTAATACTCACACTGACAAAATTTCAGATGATAAACTGCATCCCTTGATTTTTGGCGAATTTTTTGAAAATGGAATTTGGACCAAATTATAGATAGTTGAAATAAAGGAAATTTCACCCAATTTAGCATTGTAAAAATTACATATAATAAATTATTTGTTGGTGACTTTTTTAGAGTTTGCATTTTTTTTTTCAATTTTAATTTTAATTTCATCATTTTACTTCAAACTTTACCAATAGAACGATCAGGCTACGATCAGGCAAATAAAGCTTCGCTTCTGTCGCTGGTGGCCTCCCGACACTTCGTGTGTTTTTTGAAGCAAAATCAATTTGAACTCTTGCACTCATAGAAAAATTTCAACATCTCACTTCTCAGTATTCACTTACATTTACTTCAAAATACCTACGTAGATACATAATAGGTATACTCGTATAGTGTAAGTACATGAATGAACATTTTATTATTAAAAACGCACGCTTGAGTGGTTTAAACTTATATCAAAAGAACTTTAATTCCTGTCTCTGTTTTTACACTACATTTTGGCTCGTCTTTGGGCGATATCGAAATGTTCAGTGAGTGTCCCGAACTCGTTAAACGTCCAAATGTGTTTTCGAACTGAAAAATGCATTGATCAGTATCATGTTATTTTACCAATGGAGGAATTTCCAGCATCATACATATTTTATGTGTAGGTATACGTTTTTAACCTGTTTACGTGAGATGAAATTTTCTTCATTTTCCAAAGGTAATTCGACAGTTGTCGCGCAGCGTTTTGGATTTGTCTCGCCTTTCTTGTAATAAGAACTTCTGTAATAACTGTACGTAGCTTTGGTCGGGAAGTTTTTGAACCACGTGTAAGAATCTAGGCTAAAAACAGGCGTGCTGTCTCCTGGCTTTTTAATACGTTGCATCGTTTTTTCAAACTTGTCAAATAATGGATTCTGCTTGTATCCCTGTAATTTTAAAAGCCCAAAAATCGAAATACAACTAAAGGAATAGGTGACTTGAAATTTCAATTGTGTATAATAAGTATACTTCACCTACATTAGCGTTGACAGGGACGAAAACCTGGATTATTCCATCAGGGTAATGCTGCGCGTTCTCGGGTGTTCCATACTTCGTGTTATAAAACAAATCGTGTATTTGAAGCATGACGCTGTTTTGAAAATGATTCCAAAATAACTAACGTACCTATTCAAACTGTTATTATAATTACTGAAAGGTTTAAATTATCTCAAGAATATTACGTGTGTTTGTAAATTTCCCACTCGATCATAAATTTGGAAAATTTATAAAGATCTGGGCCGAAGATACCTCCGGTTACCGTACCATTGGTTTCAGCTACGTTAGGAATCACTTCAACTATAAGTAATTTAAAAATACATAGGTAGGTACTATCAATTGAGGAAAATTTGTCATCATAAAGTAAGAGTTTATTTTTTATAGAACCTACGTGAAGTTGCAGTTAATGATAAGGTCCATTGTTCTGAAGATGCTGTGTAAAAACTTAAAGATTTTTCATCGCATTCAATACAATACCAGTTGCCTGAAAAAAGTTGCATCATAGATATTAATGAAAATTAAACTGTTAGGGGTACATGAAAGTAATAAGAATAAAAATTTTTCCTGATGAATTGTGATAGCGTAAAAAGTGAAGGGTTACTTACCTTGTCTTTGCCCTGCGTTTGGATTATATCTATTTACAATGCTTTTATGATGACCCCATAGGCCTACAAAAATTGAAAAAAAAAATTATCATTACTTTTTAGTCTGCAGTTATTTTGCTTAGAAAAATGCAATTAAAATTCGTAGAAAATTAATTTTCACCTTGCTCATTCGCTAATAAAAGTTTCGTCGAACTAATACTAAAAACAACAAATAACAAGTACCACATTGCATGCATTTTAATGGTTATACTGTTTACTCAATGGAGAATGGTGATTTTACGAGTACTTGGCGGCTAGGTAACTTATCTATACTTATTGAAAGTGCTAGTGTTGAGCTTTAAAATTTTTATTCTTAAGTAGTTGACTTTCATGAAATTAGAGATAATTTTTTTGTCACGAAAATGTTACAAGTTGCTTTATCGTTATTTTCCCGCTATTTTCCAAGAAATGAATTTTCCTACAATGTTTCATTGTCAATAAATAACACACAAATCATTGGGTGAAACTATGTATTGAAGTAGAGCACGATAAGGTGCACAATAACTAGGTAATCAGAACTTCGTCCATGAACTTTTTTTGCCCTTTCTGCTTCCGAAAATTCTCATTTTTCCGAAGTTGTTCATGCGTTTACACCGATTACTGGCAGACCCCATCCGTATCCTACAGGTGATGTAGGAATGTCTACAATGGGCGGGTTGTTTAGGGGTTTCAATGACGTGTCAGTCAATGATCCGAAGGTACCTAGGAACTGAAAATACAAGCACAAACATTGTTTTTAATCAGTACCCGGCGATGGTCACTCCACAGGATTCCTTGATTTTTTTCAAAAGTAAACTATACCTACCTGGGCTTTTGATATTTTTGTTATTGCGGATACCTCTATAGTTGTGGCACAACTATAACTTTTCCCTGTATCATCTTCGCGGTAAGAACTCCTAAAATATGTGTAGGTTACTTCTGGAGGGAAATTCTTGAACCAACTGTACGATTCGGTACTCTTGATACACGTGATCTTTCCCGGATTTGTCTTGACTTTATTAAATGCAATTGCGAAGGTGCTGAAGAATGGATTGTAGGTGTTTCCCTGGAAATTAGAGGCCGAGAAATTGAGGAAAAATGTACCTTCAGTACAATTACCCCCCCCCCCCCCCCCCAACTGAAAAACA
>FIZT01001060.1:0-13555 GCA_900065295.1 Paracoccus marginatus
GGGGGATGTTTCACCCCCCAAAAAATTTTCCTCCACACTTGGAGCTCTTGGGTTTTATAGGGTAACTATTGGGACCCTTCTGAACACATTCCCGCAAAAAAACCGCTGTTATAAATTTTTTCCACTTTTTTCGTAAATTGCCTGTACTACTGGTCAGAAATTAAACGAAACCAAACGAAATATGCAATGCCATGATTTTTCCATTATTGTTGTTGCTGCTGTTTTAGGAACCGAATCAAATCAAAATAAAAAATATCGCTGTGAAAAAAATGCCTAAAAAAATTCCTTTTTCCAAGAAAACAAAAAAAAAACACTGGTTAGAAAAAAACTGAACAAAAAATTTGTTAAAGTAACGAATCAGTGAAGAAAAATAAACAGAATTGATTCCAAAAATTGGAAAAATCATAAATTAATCCCCTAATTTTTCAACTGCTCTTTCTCAACATAAAAATAAGAAATATATTTTTTCTAGTTTTTCATTCATTCATTTATTCATTCATTCTTGGAAGGGAGGGGCACTCAAATGTCAAACCAAAAATTTGAAATAATTCATTTGAAGAAAAATAATTGTTTTTAAAAAACTTGAAAAAAAAATTGGCCAAAAAACTTGGTTTGAAAATTGAAAATAAAAAAAATTGATAAAAATTATTTTGAGAAAAAAAATCAATATTCAAAATTTTTTTTCCAGAGAGAATGCGAAATTTATTATTTTTTTTTCGAAATTTCTAATTCTAGTCTCCAAACGAGTCTAAATGCCGTTCGAGTTTCCACACTGGGGTGAAATAAAAGCTAAAGAAGTAATTTTTCCTTCTCCAGACCATATTGTCAATTTTTCAGCCGAAACAAGTTTTGGACGCCCTCATTTAAAAGTGCCATGTCTTCAAATTGGAGAAAACGTATTTGAAAAAATGACAAAAAAAAATTTCCTCGAAATTGGAAAATTATGGAAAATATGAAAAAAAAATAAAATCATTGTTTCATAATGCCTGAAAAATTATTTTTAAAGAAAAAATTTGGAAAAAATCGAAATTAAAAAAAAAAAAAACTAAAATAGAAAAGTTGGTTTCTGAATGAAAAAAAATTTTTTTTCAAAAAATTGAATTTTTACAAGAAAAAAAATACCAAGGAAAATTCGAGCAAAAAATTGCGATATTCGTCACGTTTCGGTCCGGGGCGAATGGTCAATACGATGACACAGCATGGAGAAGAAGAAAAACTCGAGAAAATAAATAGTGAAGAAGTTGCAAAACTCGGACAGCACGCTCGGTAACACATACTCGATAGGAATCTTGGCCGTGTATTGCGGAAGCAATTACGTAAGACGCGTTAAAAAGTTAGGTATGAAATATTTCGAAACAGTCGTCAAGTTGGCGCGCAAAGTAAAGTACTTAGATTGGCTAGGATGTGTAATATTATAGTCGTACCACGTTGAAAGGATCAAATCTTGGTGAAAAGTTTATCGCACAACTTCGGCAATTTTTCTTAGTTTGCACGACAAACACCAGCAGCAGCCACCGCAGTAGCATCAGCAGCAGCAACAACAACAGCAGTGGTTAGGTTAGTAGCATAGTAGACTAGTACGAGTTATTCAGTTTCACACAGTTGCACACGTATACGTAGGGATAGGGACGTACCTAATACCTATACTAAGCCCAGCGAGGCACGTCTCGAATTGCATAATCGCGATGCAACTGTGGCACTCTCCTCATACTAGCGTATATCATCTACTCACGATATAAGTGGACAACTTTGGTACGTCTACATAGTACACAAGTACGTACATGAGCCACCTTTACACCTCAAAATGGCTGGTCTTCCACACAAGATACACGAGACTCTATCGAGCGAGCAGGCGAAAATTGAGAAGAAATACATCATCGTACAGACAAAAAGAGAGAGGAAAAGAAGTACGAGAGTAGGACACCTCGACGACGACGGCGACGACGAAGCGACGTGTTCGGTGTACTATACGTACCTACTCGTACTGTCATCGAGTTGGTAATTTCGCTGTGCGAACGTTATACGCGCTTTCTCTCTCTCTCTCTCTCTCTCACACACACTCTCTTCAAAGGGATAAAACGAAAAGTTTTAGGGTACTTTTGAAGAGAAAGTTCTTGCGAAAGGACTTTCTCTTCTGCTGTGCGAGCGCCCGTCGCCGTCGCCGTCGCAGCAGCCGCGCAAAGTGGAAAAGTTCTTTAAACTCTTTAAGTCTTTTCTAAAAGCAACATTCAGCTTAACATAACGCTAGTTAATTATTCAGCAAACAATCGAGATCTGCGAGTAAATCGGCTTAGAAGAGGGGGAAAAAAACTTTTCGGCGATGTAATTCGTTACACCATCCGCGTACAGCCGTACACCATACCATGAACTAACACTCGGCCAACGATCTACAACCTGTACTATGGGCCAGACAAGCGAAGAATTTTAGGTAGTAGAAAAAATAATATTAAGTACATCAAAATCTGCAGACTATCTTCACCTTGTACTTTTAGATGAAGCGCATAATCCGGCCAGCTCACGTCACAGATTCATTTATTGTAGTCGAAAATGCTCATTCGAAAATTCTACCCTTCGTTCGCTCGTTCGATGGATTTACGTACCTACCTAGCTACTCGCACCCTCTCACCCGCAAACAACGACGAAAAGCCTTCTCCGACAAACTCTCTAGATCTCGACCAAGAAAAAGTTCAATCTTTTTGGAGTTGACGTTTCGCGAGCTTACAGCCACGAGACAATTTTAAATTCAAATTGTCAACTTTCGCAATATAGGCAGGAGGTATCTTCTTCAGCTTTGCTCGCTTCCTTCTCTTTTGAAATATTCGTTGTCCGGAAATTTCGCGGATTATAGAATTTCTGCTTCCCTAAGCTGAATAAATTTCCAACCATCCGGCCATGGTACAGTTTTAAAAATTACTGCCATATTTGCGACCAGCTTTTTACATTTTCTTTCGCAGTAAGTATTCTCTACGTCATCTTTATAAGCATTAAATTCTAATCAAGGTGAGCGAAATCTGCCGGCTGGAAATTTCCTTTCAAAGACTTTTGATAATCTTTATCATGGGGGCGATGCTGCTCCGCTACCGCTGCTCGAACAGCAAAGCGTCGAGAAACGAGTTATCGAACTTTATTCTAAAAAAATTCAACACCCGAGGAAATAACACGCTTCGTCAAAAGAATTTAGAAACCAACTTCCCTTACCCATCTTTCCAAGGTTATGATACAAAAAATTTTCAAATCCGCCACTTTCCATTTTCGACAGAATTTTTCTTTTCGCAGCGAATAATTCTCGAGTGTTTTTTAAGCACCAGTTGATCTCTTTTTTCATTCGTAAAAACACGCCATTTCTGAAGCTAAGGCATTGTAAAAAAAAAAAAAAAAAAAAAATGTGAAATATGTTGAAACGCGTAACAAATTCTGAAAATACCGCGAGTTTTTACATTTTCACAGATGAGCATCGTTGAGAGAGTCGCAGAAGGAAAGTTATAATGTGGAGAGAGAGAGAGAGAGAAAGAGAGAAAAAAAACACGAAACAACTGTACGTATTATAGCAACATCGAGGTACCCGCAAAATAATATCTACTATAAGAATATTGTAAACCTTTTCCTTCGCGAAAGAGAAAGTGCGCGAGAGAGATCGAAAGAGAAAGAAAAATACACGCTTTGAAAATTAAAACCAGGGCGCTTCGATATTTAAAAAAGTTTGCCACAGAGCGTGGTTTTCAGGCAATACCTACAGTCCTACATAGGTAAAGCAAAAAGTACGAGTATACTCGTATATATCTATACTGGTACCTGGATATGTTGTTTGGAATAAGTTGAAGGAATATAAGCGAGTTCTCAAAAATCGATTACGCCCATTGCCATAAACAAAAATCCCCTTTTATAATTTCGACGCGCTTTTCTACACATTAGCGAGCTTTTGTTTGGGCGTAAATTTAATTTCCAACAAAATGTACGACACGTTAGTGGCGGAGCGGAGCGGCGCACACGCCACGCAGGTATAAATTGAAAACTTCTAGGTATTTTCTTATTCTGATTAAATAAAATTATAGTGTGTATAGAAAGTTTGGTCGGGAAAAACTTTTGATTAAACGATGTAGCTCGTTTTTCAACCGGTAATTTCCCATAGTCGAATTTAATTGTCTGTTTCGATCCAAAAAATTTTTTAAGCGCGTGCGTACCCTATATTTCTTGTCATTCATATTACGAGAACCCTCAGCCGAGACGTCCTTTTTTTCGGTGGAATTTTTCTCGACTTGGAAAATTTTAGGTGGGGGAAGGACTTTAGGATCCCTACAAGTCAAAATGGGCATTTTCGCGATGCAAGAAAATGCATCGTATTTCATCCCTATATGGATCGAAAAAGGCCAAACTTGGTATTTGGGGGCTTTTTTGGGGTCTTGATTGAGGTATCTGAGTTTTAAGTCTCCAACTCGAAAATTACGCCAGGCCTCCTTCTGAGGGAAGCCCCAAAAATAGGTCAAAAGTTGCAAATTTTTGAAAATTGAGATCAATAGGTAAGTATTCTGCATTGTTATCAACATATTTGAAAATAATCTTTTCAGATCCTCTCCACCTCTTTCCAGGCCCCATAATGTGGTTTTTCCCGCCATTTCGTAGCAATTTACCTACCTACAGTCCCCCGAAAGCACCTGGCTGGTTAATTTTTGGCAGTCACTATTGGATTAGTGCTCTAGATGTAATTTTTGAGAATTTCAAACCTTTTGACTTTCTTCGATCACTTAACAGGAGAGAAAACGTTCAATTTTGATTGATTTTTTGAATTTTTTTGACCAACATGCAGCTCCCTCTCATGTGACGTAGGGGCATGTCTTTGGGGATGTAGATCAGATAGAGGTCCCAGATGTGCATTTTGTTTCAGCTCAAAAATTCGGCTCTTTATACTTACAGCGATTCACCGGCTACAACTTTTTTCTCACCCCCCCCCCCCCTTCATCTCTCCCACTCGACAACGCATAATATACGAGTACAATTCTCCTTTCTCTTTTTTCTGAAAACCTATACCTATACATATTCGACGTTTACGTGCGTGTACGCTGCTAATTGTTACCTAATTAAAAAGGAACCCAGAGCACGAAATTTTCATTCGTTGGTAAAGTTCCAATTTCGCAATCGAGTGTCGCTTTCTGACTTTTTCATTTCGCCAGCCGAACCACACAACTTGGTACATAGTCTGGGTAGGTAGTGGGTCTGGGGTCTGGGCACAGTATACGTACTAACGAGCGACAAACGATTATGTTTCGTTGGCCAGTACGTGTTTTTGACTGCTGAAGGGCGTTACGAAAGTTGAATTTTTAACCGGGTTCGTGCGGTATATAGTCACACCGAATCGTTTCTAACGCCAATATTTTATATCATTTACATCGGCTTTGAAATCGGCCAATTTTTGCGAGCACTTTCATTTTCGTTCTGGGAAGCGATTTTCCTTTTTTAAATTCGGTTATCGTCGCGCCTGCCTTATCGAATTTCACCTATAGTTCAGACGCCTACTTTTTTTTTGACTCGTTTTGGGTAAATGCTTTTATCGAAGTATCCTCAGCACGCGGATACACGTACGTACTATAGAAGTGAAGTCTAAACTGAATTCGGTTTTAGGCCGTTAGAAAGAGACTGACGTGGTTTTAATAAATTTAGAGTTTTTCTTCATTTTTTTTTTTTTTTTTTTTTTTTTAAAAGCCTTTTAAAAAGGGGGGGGGGGGNNNNTTTTTTTTTTTTTTTTTTTTTTTTTTTTTTTTTTACAAAGCCTTTGTAAAAGTGGAGGAGGGCTGAGAGGTTCCTTAGATATTTAAAAATTAAGGTTTGTGAAAACTAATTTTAAATAATTTTTCATTTATAAAATTTTCAAAGTTTTCAATTTTTAAAAAATTCGATTTTTGAAAATTTTTGATTTGAAATTTTCGATACTTACGTTTTTTTAGCTGACTTTTGAATGACAAAAAACCGTTCACTTATGAAATTTATTTCTTATAATTTCACGATTCGAAATCGATTAATATCTCGAGAAATACTGAACTGCGGTTCAAAAATCGAAAGCGAAAAAAAAAGTTTGGTTTGCTTTTTTATGCAATTATTGGTCTTATTAGGACCTCAAAAAAGTGAAAAAAAAAATTCACGGATTTTTTTCAATTTTCAGGGCTTCTAATCCACCACTCAAGGGGTCCTCAAAAAATCTTGAAATCAAACAAGTTCTCCGATTGCATATGAAAAAATGCAAAAAAAAACATGTAAAAGAGAATAAGAGAGCGAGAAGGGACTTTTCAACGTTTTTGATTCTCATCAATTTGTGGATACCCTTCCGCATCCATTCTTTTACAATGTTCCCATGTTGGTTAATTTTTCGTTCTCTCAAGGTGCACCCTTCACTTGGAAACTTTCGTTTAGACACTTCGTAACGGGAAATTTTCGAGTTGGTCGCCTCGTGTCGTCGAGCTCGTCGTAAAAATGTACGGAGGCTTAACCGAAGATTAAAGGTGTCCAAGTTTACGGTCGCGGACAGAAGGTATTTGGTCGAGGGTGAAGGCGAAGGCGAAGCGACGACGCGACGCATAGCCATCCCAACGCAAGGCAACGCAGCTCTAGCCAGAGCATAAGTTATGTACAAGACTTCACACTGTAAGAAGGGCGCAGAAGGATGCACCCTACGTTGCGTCGGTACCGGTAATAAATTACTGGGTAAGTTCGTTTTACTGGCGGATATGTGGTATTTTTGCCGGGCACATTATAGTACGTCGTCAAAAGCGGCGCGGCACGTACCACGCCATATATACCGTACAGTACACTATGTTTAGTAATGGCGAGAAAATATCGCGATGACACATTCCTTGGTGTGGATAAAATTGAATACGAAAACGAAGAGAACTTTAACGGCAGTGGTAACGTGCACACCGCATACAAACACACAGACACCCTCAGCTATAGGTTGTACGTCGTACATACTCGTATAATATAAGATGCGATGCGACAGGGACGGCAGGCACTAGGACCCGGACGCGGACGACGCGACGCGAGCCAAAGAGAGAGAATATGAGCGCAAAGAGCACCAACGAAAGGCTTTGCGGTTGCGGAATATTCCCGAAGTGAAGGGACGCGAATAATGACATGATAAATTATTCTGCGGAATTTACATGGTTCAGTTGTATCTGCTTTTTCGGTTCGAAACTTATATAGCCTCGGAATAAAGTAGCTGTTTGAGAAACTGTCGCTCATTGCAAGATGTTGTAATTTGGTGGTAGATTTTCACGTCTTCTCCTTTTCTTGACATTAGATTAATCTTTCGCCTTCTGTGCAGCGCCGGTACCGCGACCACCGAACGCTCCCTATTCTGATCGGGTGAGGCGCGGCCTCTCGGTCTCACCGCATTAGTCGTCTTTCTTCATTAATGTAATTATCGGAGACGATTTTAATATATATTGTTTCTCGCTGTACTTCGCCATTGCCGTAGAGAACTTCTCTGTGCAGTATTACTCATTTGCCGCTGGAGCAGCGCCGTCGTCGCAGGCCAGTTCGCAATCTATATATCTACCTCTCGACTACACACCTCCAACTCGAACCCGCCATCGTGAAGTATATTCAAAGTCCACGTAAAAGTCGCCAAGTTGCAAATAAGTAATAATTACGTACCTAAACCCCCTTTTTTTTCATTCCATAATAACCGTAACATTTTGCAAAAGTCCGGCACACGAAGTGAGAATTTCACATCGAGCGACGAACGTATTCGCAAAATCGTGATTTTCCCAAAATCCCAGCTGAGGTGGATTTTCCACTTTTTTTCTCTTTCCGCTCGCTCGCTCGCCACGCCACGCCGCGCCACGACGCAACGATGTACATAGTTTTTGAAAAAGCTTTAACGTTGGCGTTTAAAAGTTTACTTTAAAGTTTAGCAACCATTGAGGAAACAGGTCGTTAAGATTCACGTCACGTACGACGATTTATCTCGAATATTATTTTCAATTCGTCCGAATAGCTCGCTCGTATTTTTCGCATATAGACTTTATCCATTGGCCTAGCTACAATTTTTAGACCAACGTGCGGTGGCGTCGAAGAGGGCGCCCGGCTAGGCGGCTACATACAAAAAGGTAGGTGTATTCGATTTGTAAAACAGAACAGCTTTTATATCGCATCGAAAAAGCCAAAACGCGTTACCATTTTGTTAATAGGGCTCGATCGATGTGGCTAGGGCTAGGCGTTGCGAGTTTTTCCTATTTTATCGCATCGTTTGCCAGTTACCAACCATTGGAGCTTTACATCAGCAGGGAAAGTTTGGCTATCGCGAAACACAGATTTATTATTTAATTTTGCACAGTCGCGAGGCGAGAAAATTTCACGAAAAAGGTCTGCATTGGAAAAAAAGTAAAGGTGGTATTTTGAAAAAATTTAGAAACGTGAAACCGAAGTAAAGAAGTACCTAGAATAATTGAAAAATTAATGAAAGACTTTTCAGAAAAATTTAAGCATAAAATGATGAGAAAAAAATTGATTTAAAATTCATGGGACCATTACGTCGATATTTTCAATAAAAAGATCGGATCCCTTTCGTATAGAAAATTTCTTGCCCCTTCAATTCTGAGGGTAGGCAAACATACCTACATGGACTCAGCAAGTGTTGCACTATTACAAGTTAAGGGGTTTTCCCACTGAAACGAAACACCCTGTATGTACAAAAAGTCCGACAGTGATCTCATTATAGGTGCCATGCCATGCCCCGAGACTTCAGATAGAGCAATTCATCGCTGGTACACACTCTGACGTAGAATGCACGAGCTAAAAGTGTTGAGAACTTTTCATCTACACCTACTACCTATTATCTATCTATCTGACGTGTGAATATGTGTAACTGTTGCTTGTGGATATTATTAATCGTTTTACGACGTTTGAATTGATTAATGAGCTCTATATCGAAGGCAACAATAGATACGTGGCGTCGCGTCGCGTCGAGACACCGCATAGAAATATCGTTATTTTCCATCCGGGCAGTGGTCCACTCCTCCTCCCGCCTCCAAAAAAGGTATTTTTGAAAAATTTACATCAGTCTCCAAATTTTATCGACAATGTCCTGTCTCGGTACACACCAGTTGCTTGAAATCAACAAACATCACCTCCGGCCAACCTTTTGATTTCATATCGATCTGGTTGCTGTCGTTCGTATTCGCTACTTTGCTCTCCTCTCTTCGTGGTTCGTACACTATAAAGCAAATTCTTCAATATTGCATAGCACAAAGATTGCTCGTCGTATCTCTTACAATCATCGTCCCTTTACCTTGGTAAAGTGAACGTAGCTATTGTGTTACGCTGGGGTCTGACCAGCCATACCGTTGTGTTGTTTACATTGGTTAAAATAATACGATTCTATACAGAAGAAAAAAGAAAGGGAATAAATCTTCAATAAGAGAGATTTCTTTGTGATTACTTTTTCCCTTTTTTTCCCACTCGTATTATCGTTGGAAAAAATATCGGGAAAAAAAGAAGAAACCCCGATGGCAAATTTTAATTGTACTTTTCCGGCTAATTTTTTCTTCCTTTGTGGAGCTTTGGTCGAGGTGGTGGTGGCGACCGACGACGAAACGATCTGGTGCTTTATATAGGTGCGGTATACGTAGATATATACGTGCAACGGCGTCAGTAAGAGTATTATAATGCATAGGTCTCTAAGCCCGAGGCTCACAGCCTCGGCTCTCCAGCGGTGTTTGCAAATTATGAATAATTTACCGCTTTCGATCGGTCAACAGTCCAATTGGCACGTTTGCATAAGAGGTCGTCGTCGTGTACTTGATGAAAAATATCATGAAAATATACGTATATATATTATTTTTTCATGGTCTGCGTGAAGAGATCATAGTACCTAACTACCTATGCGGGAAGAATTCAGGGCATTCGTCCAAGAATGTTGTTAGGGGATGCGTTCGCGTGTAGATATGTCGGTATACTAGGCGGAAAAGTTCTCATTTTGAGCGCCAGGCAAAGGCAAATTGTCGATAATGGAAGTCCTTCTTTTCTGTTAACGGATATTAAAAGCAGACGAGGGTTGTTTGTTACTTTTTTCCCCTTCATGTTTAAATTTTCAAAACAGTCCTTCTTATGCGTATGCAGGCAAATATTCTTTTCGACGAGTTTCCCTCGCTGCTTTCAGGACTAGCATTATATTTTTTGGTAGGTGCGACGCGGTTGTATCATTTGTCGCAGCAGAAGTGCATTTAGAGAGACTTTCAAACGGGTACCTGGGAGATGGTCTTCGAAACTTCGCTCTTTCAAAGTCTTACCGAAGCGTGAAAAATTTCTAAATAACTGAATGGCTTCTTTGAACATTTAGAGAGCGTGCGCTAGGCGAGATTTATGTGGAAGCAATGATACGATTTTCCTCATTAATTTCGGTCTTTTCTCTCAGTTCGTAAACGAATAAAAAGGGTTGCAACATTCTTACCGATGGAACCGCTCCCGAACAAGGCGGATTATTTGCGCAGCGGCGTAGGTAGGGTGAAGGGAGTGTCGCATCTACCTACATACAACGTGATCTTATTGTTGCAGAGTTTCAAAAAGCTAATTTCTATCAAAGTGACAGCATATGCAGGGTTTCTTCAAAAGCTCCAGTCATTCATCGCCTTGAATTTACCCAAATAGGTATACCAGCTCTAATTCTCTAAGTATTTCCAACTTACCTAGAGAAACAAAAGAAACAAAAGAACAATGTTAGAAAAAAATAACGTACGAGAAAATAATCAAAAGCATAAAATAATACATATAGATAGTCTATTTTTTTCTCACTCAGTACAACTGTGAAAAGATGGGACCAATTCAGATATTGTATGAAAAAAAATAATTAAAAAAATTAGGCAACCCAAAAACGGTCATTTTTTACAATTTTTTTTTCAACGTCTAAAGCTAAACAAAAAAAAGTGGTCACTTTTTTTAGATTTAAAAAAATATGAACCTTGAAAATTTTTTGAAAAATTCGAAATTTGACTTTTCATTGCGCAAAAAATTTACATTTTCAATTTTTAAGATTTTTAATTTTGGAAAATATTGAAAAGAAATGGTTTTTTGTTTTTGATTTTTTTTTTTTTTTGGATTTTTGAAGATTGAAAATATCCTGAAAATTTTTGAGTTTTTTTAGAAAATATGTATTAAAAATTTTAAAGGTGTTTCGACGAGGAGGCTGACATACCTAGGTTTTATGATTTTTTTTTAATCCTAAATTTTTCAAAATAATTTTTGAAATTCAATCAGCGAAAATTTTTTCAAATGACTGATTTTCATTAGGGTTGAGAATGATAGCAACTTCATCCAAACGGAGGAACAAAGATACTTCAAAAATAACAGAGTAAGTAAGTGAGTGAGTAAGTAAGTAAGTACGATCAATGCCTGGATCATTGAATGTGGTGAAAACAGCCTCGAATCCGCTTACGAAAAAAGGAGAGCACAAAGAGTGTTGATCGTTTTGCACTCTCAAGGCAGTTTTTCATGCGCACGAGTATACGTATTACATGAGTCATCACTTTCGAGATAGGTACTCCATCTTTAAAGCTTTTAGAAGACATTCAGTCAAATTGCCGAAAGACCTCGGCGCGGGTACAATATCCAAATGTCGCACACAACATGTAGAGTCAGCCGCAGAGCTACACCTCGGGGGTACGATTCCATGCGAAGATGGAGGGAAACTGCAGCCGCGAACAATGATTTAATTAAAGGAAATGAAAACGGCGGATTTTCAAACACAGCGCGTACAGCAACATAGCGCCGTATACGATAACGATGAGATCAGAAATAAAGTTAAAACGGGGCGTACAGTGGGTTGCAGAGTGACAGAGAAGCGAGGCGCGGGTTCGGCAATACACACGCTTTCGGTCTATGAATTACGAATGGCTTTAATAATACGACGTTTAAATTCTTCAATATTCGCCGGCGTGCTCTTTGGGCGCTCTGTGTAACAATAATATTAAAGGCACGTGTATTTCGTTACCCTGCGTCGCTTGTCGCGCGTTCGTTGCGTTCTCAAGTAGTATACGTACGTACGTAGGTATACCTAGAACTACGTATCGTAGTCGTACCGTACGTACGTATACGTACGTAAGGTTCTCATTCTAAGCGCGCTGTATAATATTGTGGGAGTCGCTTTCGAAAAGATGTCACGTTTTTGCCAACGTACCAGGACATTATTTATATTTATTAACATTTCGCCCGACTTATACGTGACATTTTGTAATAAAAGAAGAGTATGTTGCGTCGCTAATATTTCGTCATTTTAAAATAAGTAAGTATTTAGTGCGTATTTCAGCATCGCATAAATTAATTCCAATTCATTTTCAAGTCCTATCCGAGCAAACGTGCATCCGCCAGCAGACCGCGCGCCTAACCATTATCCCATTTCCCGTGCACATACACCTCCACCGTAGGTATATATGTAGTTGGCGTAGTCACCTCTCACAGGCCTTCGCACACCTATCCGCAGCTATTGTTCTCGCACACGCTGCATAATAATGGAAAGTACCTCCTCTAGTCTCCCTTTCCCAGTGATATGCGGCGTTTCCCATTACCTTTCCCCATCATCTCACCCACACATACTCTCCATATGGAGGAAAAAGAGTCTCGAATGTACGCTTATTTTATGCAGCAGCAGGGGATTCTCTTACGCGACGCAATATGTGTACTATACCTTCGCGCTATGAAAGGGTGCGAGATGCGGTTTTCGAGTGCACTTGCATGGTGTTAATAGCGAGAACATTTTTTTTTGTTTTTGAAATTCGACATTAAATTTAAATACGTATATAGATAAATGATTAAATCGTGCCCTCTTTCATTCTTAGAATGCAACTCCGCAACGACGCCATGCACTCGACATGGGTATCGTTTCATGTCGCATCCTCCTCAATTATCGTTGATAAAGTATAACGTTATCGTCGTACACCAACCGCGAGTCGAAGAATACGAGTGGTTGCGCTCCTATTATACAGACGAGGTGGAGTCAAGGATTGTGTGTGCGTAGTACATATAGAAGGTGTGCGAATAGAAGATGTGATTCTCAGAATGCCTACAGTTGAGTTAAAACCGACAAAGTCGTTAAAGGGGTGGTAAAAATGAGGAGTTCTGGAAGCCCTTAGCGAGTAAAATTCTTCGGTGAGCATGTCTACTATTCAAGTTTCTCAACAGGAAGGGGGCTACGTCGCCGAAAATCAATTTCCGAACTCAATGACCATGTATGAATTTTGACGATCGTGGGACATCAAACTAGGTCAGGTGGATGGAGTACATCATGGAGAAGGGGGCTACGTTGCCGAAAATCAATTTACAATTTCAAAGAACATTTTCGGAATTTGTACTGTGAACCATTTTCCAGAACATCTTATACTGCCCAGGTGTCGATCAAAATGACGTAAAACTAGGTCCGGTGAATGGAGTATTTCCAAGGAAGGGATGGAAAAACAGAAACTGGAACTGGAACTAAAATTGTGAGAACTGAAAACTGGAACTGGAACTAAATGCAATTTCAGTTCCAGTTCCAGTTCCGAGGGGCACAGGGCTAATTAAGGCTTTTACCACTTTT
>FIZT01001080.1:0-14284 GCA_900065295.1 Paracoccus marginatus
GCCATTTTGACTGGATTGGAACCAATGAAAACAGCGTTTTTTTCGAAAGGAGGTGTACTTCGAGGACCTCCTGCTCCCCTTCCCTTGTACCTAGGGGGCTCAAAATTTTTTTAGGACGTCCCTCACCCAAAGTAAACTACCTCACCGAATTTGGTCAAAATCCAAGGTATGTTTTTTATTTCACTCCACCCTACTGTCTATAAAGTTGGTATTGATGCAAGACTCACCTCTACCTTCTTCTTTTAACCAACCCCCGAGATCTTTTTATCGAAATGGTAAAAAATGACGCTATTTTCATCACCTATGCTAAGTAGGAACTGGAAAAGACTACATGGTAATTTCTGATGCACATAGATACATATGTGCAGTTCCATAATAAAATAGACAAAAGTAACGAGTAAACAAGCAGGAAGTTATGAAAATTGACTTGGCAGATAACCAAATTACGTACAATCTTATTTCGTTTGTCAAATCTGTTAAGTGATTTCAGTTCCTCGCCTTTTTTTAAAAGGTCTCAGTAAGTAGCTGTCTATAAGTATAGTTAGGCACATGATATTTTAAAAATAGATCTTCTTACCTATTACTCTCTATTACTGCTTAAGTTGTAGACACCTTAGCCTACTCGTTAATGTAATTCAACGTTATTTTTAAAATAGGTAGCTTCAATTATAAAAATGCTAAATAATAGGTATAATTGATGACAACAAGTGAGACATTTTCATTATTCAAATCTCAATTTTCTTACCACACCAAGTACAATGTAACTTGTATTTTTGTGCTTACGTACGCCGAACGGGTAGTCGGGTACCTGTACCATACACCATACAACTGGTTTCCATATTTTACGTTCTTGAGAGAGAACGAGTTTACTGTATAGTGTGTGTACTTACTTGTGTACGCAATGAGCAATGGTGGGTCCGATAAAGCGCATGTGTTAGTCTTTGGTTTGCTTCATGTTTTTACTTGTTTCTTGTACATAATCTAGAATTTTTGATTTTGTTTCATTTCAAGTTTCTCATCGTCCATCGGTCTTGTCTCTTTTCATTCATTTTAGGCGTAATAATGAATATGAATTGAAGACCAAAAAATTGTAAAAAAAAAAAAAGGTATTAGATATACCTAAGTATTTACGAATCAACTTCTCTATCTTTGCGGATTTGAAAAAATTTAAATGATATTCGTTATTCGATTCAATGAATACCTATGTGGTTTCACATGGCTTACCAGTACAAGTACAAATCAACGCTTTCGAAGTTTCGAGCACGTGATCGTGATCCTTATTGTGATAACAATTAGGCAATTTATTTATTTGATTTGAGTATGTAATAATTTTGGATTTTAACGGAAGTACTATACGTAAAGTGTAAAGTTGACAGCTTATATGACTATAGACTTATTAGTTTTCTTAAATGACAATTGCTTAATTATCAAACAATGGATACGGTATGTTATTTCGTGTAGAATTCTTGCTTCAAATTTTTTTCTTGACTGGTGTCAAAGATGACATAAAATTAATAGATTTTTGTTATCAATGCACAAGTACATCCGATCACTCATGTGTTGACATTCTGCAGGAACTTTCCGAATCAGTATCGACTCGAGAAGCAGACTTCTTAGGAGATTTACGTCTAACTGCCGACAACTTGAAATCTTGTTCTTCGCCGGAGGTTCAAAATGAGATCGAAGCCACTGTCGAAGAGTCTGTTGCAGAATGGAACAACTCTCGTCAATCATTACGAAACTTATGTGACCGATATCAAAACGCCATTAAGATCTGGACTGCATACCGAAAAAATAGCGATATCGTTAACGAATGGGTTGATAATCAGTTGAGTTCATTATCAGCTCTACCAGCCGAAGAAGCTGTTCAACAATTAAAAGTAAGTGACGCGCCGAATTTCTAAAACGATTCAAGTAACCGTACGTAATTTCCTAAAATCGATCATTTTATGCGTATTATTAGATATACGAAGAAGCGGTTAATGAACAATCGGAAAAACTCGTCGAGCTACGCGGCATGGTTATGGAAATCGCTACCGAAGTCGGTGTCAAGGAGGATAATTTAATAGCCGATGAGATAGCTTTATTGAGTAGAAAACTAGAAGACGTCAGATCGACCATTACTACTCTTCATAATGTTACCGTTTCGGAGAAATGTAAAGTCGTCAACGGTGAGCTGGCGGAAACGCAAAAAACACTCGAATGTATGAAACAGGTACGAATAAGAAATCATTTCGTGACATGCACTTGCACACAAGCGAAAACTTTTAATGAAATGTACGGCCTTGATATTGGTGAAACTTCACACTCGAACAAATGAAATAAGTTTATAAGTTGTTTTCTCTAGGACCTATCATCAAAAGGCGATGTAAACCCGACGATAAATGCCGAACAAATACAAAAACTCAACGATCACCTTCGTGCATTAGCTCACACCGACACTTTATTGAATAATATCAAAGAAGAACAAGCTGAAATTTTGGCCGATCCTGAAGCATCAACCGATAAACCAAAAATTTCAGTGGTGAATTTACTCGAGGTAAGAGAAATATGAAATATTCTCGCTTTGATAACTATTTTAATTTTTTTTTCTGATGTTAATTTTAGTCGTGGCAGCAAGTGTTTAAAGAAACGTTTCAACAGTATCATAGCTTGTTCTCGTCAGTTTCCGGCGAACAAAATCATTTGGAGGCTTTAAAATTATGGACTGACTATTTGCATTACATTCAAGACTTCCTTGCATCAGCTATTCCCGAAAATTACCATAATTTAAACAGCGACGATCAAATTTGCCAGGTACTAATCATTTGCTCATTCGCTGCTGTGTCTTTCTTTTCATTTTTTTGAATTTTCATTTTAAAACTTCGTGTCAATTTTTTGTAGCTGTACGAAAATCTTCTATTATCACAAAGTACAATTTTGCTGGACGAGACAACTAAACGAATAGGATCATCTTTAGGTGAACAATTCGATTCTCTGAATAAACTTCACAATGAAACTCTTACCAATGTGATTGCCCGACATCACCAAGTACAACTGATACTTTAAATTTTAAATTGGTTTATGTACAATTAACATTTTTGTAACTTTTTTTTTTGTCAAAATCGTGTTTCAGGTGAAGCAAAAGTTAATATTATGGCAACGTTACCAAAAAGATCATAAGGAATTGTTATCATTTTTACGATCTATTGAATCTGATCAATCACACCTAAACTTGAGGGACATCTATATTAGAAATATAGATTCATCGTTACGTAAAATCGAAGTAAATTCATAAATTCTTACGGTTCTACTCAATGTTGAATCGTGTATCATGAAACTTTTTTTTGAATAGGGTTTGTTGAAGAAAATAGAGAAAGGGATCTCAATGGCGGATAATTTACGCGACCAGCACGATGCTCTGATGAGTGGATGTAGTCAAAGCGTCGTAACATCGGTTAAAATGGAGTTGGACTCTAACTACAAAAGACTTCACAATTCAGAGGCAGCTCTCAAAACTTGGCATGAGTACCTTTTCAAGGTTCAAAATATCGCCAAATTATACGAAGACATAGCTTCCAATATCGAACAAATATTTATAAAAGTTCACGAAGGAATTGATAACGAAGTTTGTCCTGCTAAAGAAACTACCTTCGCTGTTGCTGATATCAAACAAAAAATAGATAGACTGAAGGTAATTTTATTTTACTGTTTCAATTTTTCCAAAAAAAATCGGTCAATTTTTGATGCATAAAATTTTTTAATATATAGAAATTCCAAGAGGAAATCAGAGCCTTGGATGAGGAAACGAACGAGTTGAGCAATTTGGAAGAGAAACTAAAACAATCAGTAAATACAAAAGACATGAAAGTTATCCGACAACGAGTCTGGCTATTGAAACAACAACAAAAAGATATAAGCTATCAGTTATCCGTCTCAATATTCCAATTAGAAGAGAAATTGGCCTTGTGGGATACGTTCAACAGCAGGTAGTTGACGTTTTCGCTTTTAGAGTAATGTTTGCGACTTCTACGTGTATATTTATTTTTATTTCTTACGTCTTGAAATTCTTAGGCAAGAAAATTTCATAGTCTGGGCCAACGACTTGACCATGAGTTTGGAAAAATTCTCTCAAAACCAAGATTATCCTGAAGTGGTTCTAAGGCGACTAGAAAACGAATTTTGTAGCGAAGTAGATGCCAAACACGGCGAATACAATTGGTTATTGAGTACTGGCGAATGTTTATCAAAATACGATTCTGATTCCGAGACCGAGCCTATTGGTGGAAAAATTAATAAAGTTATAGATGCGTGGAAACAAATCAATGATAATACGAAAGGAGAAGTAGAAAAAGTTAAACATATCATAAAGGTATGTATTAACGACTAAAAGTACTTACTTACTCCTTATTTTTCAATGTTCGAATCATTAAAATACAATTTCTAATGTTGCAGGAATCGGCAACGTTGAGAATGAGTATCAAGGATATGACTGTATGGATTCGAGAATTGAGTTTTACCCTGAATACGATTATATTTTTCGAATTATTTGACGAATCAGCGTTGAATGAAAAAATTCAAGAACACGAGGTACCTGTAATGAGTATCATTCAAATGATGTAAAGTTCCACGCCATATTAAATTAATTATTTTTTTGTAGGCACTACAAATGGAAATCAACCGAAGGAAAAATGAAATATCTGAGATGTTACAGAGATGCGAGATATTCGTTATGGATTGTGAGCACTGTAACGTTTCATTGGACATTAAATCCTTCATAGTTCGATACGACTCATTGGATCGAAAGTAGGCATAATATTTTTTAAAAAAGTTCGTATTTCATATTTTATCATTTTCGTAATCAAAATTTATCTATCTGCAGTTGGACTTCGTTGCAAATGGAATGTGCTCAATGTAAAGATCGTATATTTGTTGTATGGAAAATGATTCAAGAAGTATTATCATTATGCCGATCAGAAGAGCCATGGTTGAAAGAGCAGCACGAACAACTAACTAAGATACAGTCACAATGCGACAAAGTACCATTTTCCGACATCAATCCTCTTGGCGTTAAATTGAACGTAAATACCTCCTTCTTAACAATCTATAATTTGGAATTGAATTCCACATTCCTTATATATTAAAAAAAATATATGTTATAGGCGATTTCAGTTGGAATAAACAACCATAGCACGCAGTTCAAATTGTTGGAAGAGTCTTACGCGGATTTATTATCTAAGAATCATATTCGCAACATAAGTCTCGTTCATGAAACTTTAGATCGATATTCAGCTCTGAAAAAATTCGTCATCAAATTAAATGGAAGAATAGACGATGATTTGTTAAAATGGAAAGAATTCCTATCGTCGCATGGTAACCTGATCTTAAAACTTAGCCAAATAGATGCAAAATTAACCCAAATTCAGCATCTGGATGATACCAACGTTAGTGGTGCAGAAGATACGAATAAGACCAAGTTGGAAAAATTATTGGTAAGCGAATTTTCTTCTTATTGGTTTATTTTTTCGTATTTGATTCATTGGTATTTTTTTTCAGACTCTCGATTCGGAGTTTGAAACTTTGAACGAGCCCATTGCAGCATCGAATAACTTAGCTGCCGAATTAATGGCCAATAAAAATCGACCAGATGGTAAATACATACAGGAGATGATGGATGAATACCTAGTTATGTATAAAGATATTAAAAAACGTATCAAAACGCTGAAGCAATTCTACCGAAAAAATAAATCTCTGAAATCGGTAAGAAAATTTCAAAATTTAATTTAAATATTCAATTATTACTTGTGCCTACGAGCTCTCTGACTCGTTAATTTCCTCCTCAGCAACCAAGTGTCAGCGAAGAAGTGCAAGTGGAGACTTTGAGATTTGGACAAGATTTCGCTGCTCAAGTTGACACGTTGCCTACGTCGTTAGAGCGAAAAGACGCATTTCATTATGAGCTGCAGAGTACCAAGAAAGAGTCACAAGACAACATAGCGCGACTGATCGAATTATCTAATGAAAATCCTAATTCCGAAGAAACAGTAAGTACCCAGTACCCTCTTTTAACTGCTGAAGTTTTTTTTGGCCACTACAATTTTGAATTTTTAGAGCAAAGCGATAGCTTGTTGTCAGTCGTCTGTCGACTTGATGAAACATCTGAGCGCAGTATTAATCAGCCAGTGTGGAATGTTATCCGATGAAACTGTTCTGGTTGAAGTAGATGAGCTCGTTAAAAGATACCAATTACTTCTGTCCGAAATTAGATTCAAACAACAGCATCACCAACAGCAACAAAATGAAAATAATAGGTAAGTTGGTTGCTTTTGGAAAATCTTGTATTCACCTATATTGTGCTACCTGTGTATCGTATATTTACCCTTCACTCCTATTCCTTACCGTAGGTCTAGCGTTGAGGAAGGATATGTATTTTTTTGTAGACAGTTGAGTAACCTCCGGCGTAGTTCATTTTATTCAAAACGTAGTGGAATTTATTACTTGGTACTAATTTTTCATTTTTTTAAATAGCGAGCTTGGTCGTTTGCGGTGTCCGTTATGCTCTCAAAGAAATTGGTCTCAACTTGATAATGATATTTGGAGATTGGAAAAGTGGCTCGAACACGCTCAGAGTACCTTGCAAGCGAATCCTGCGACACCTCCTCGTAATATCGAACAATTGGAAGATATTATTCAAGAACATAAGGTATGATTCTGAGCTGAGAGATACCTAAATCAATGCAGTAAAAACCACGTACATGCATTTTTTCTGTATTTGTAGGAATTTATGGTATATTTGGATAGTCATCGTGACGTAATTGTCAGTTTAAATATCGTCGGTAAACATCTGATGGAGCATTCAGAAAACGAGCACCAATCGGTATTACTTCAAGACCGTCTGGTTAGAGTGAATGAAAAATGGGAAAAAGTGTGCTCGCAGTCGTTAGCGTGGCAGCATAAATTACAAGCAGCCTTAATGGAGGTTTGAGAAATTGTCTGATAATAATTAATCGTTGTTTGGTAAATTTTTGTTCATTGTTGATTTTTTTCCCTTAATAGAACGAAGAATTTCATAATATTATCGAAGAACTTCTAAACTGGATCGAAGAAACGGAGAACTCTATTAAAAGTTGCGAGCCTGTCGATTTAACCGAAGATGCCTCTGTGATAAAAGAAAAATATAATAAATTCAAGGTTCCTCTTCAACCGCCATCTTTCGATTTTTTTTTCTGCGTAAGTTTTTATATTTATTGTTTGCTCTTTTTTTTCAGAAACTGCACAAATCTTTAAAACGCTGCGAACCTCGAGTCGCCTCATTACAAGCCGCTAATCAAGTCTGTATTACTCAACAACCTCACGAATTGGAGACGTCGCAGAATAAACTAGACCATTTGAGATTACGGTTACAATCACTGATACGACTTACATGGCTGTACATGTTGAAATTAGGTTCGGTACTCGGATACGATGTGCAAAATCTTTACTCCGGCTTGGATTTGAGTACAACTTCTACAATGACCTTATCTCAAGAGGTACTTATACCTTTCTATGTAGTGTAAATGTTTAGCATGCGTAGTTAAACAAATTGGTAGACGCACCTACACTTGTGATGGAGAAAAAATACGGTCTTTTCGAGTGTTTTCTTTCATGAAACGTAGATACCGATTGGATATTGTAAATGCACCATAAATTAATGGCTTGTTTTTCACTGTATTTAATAGTTTTTGGACGAATACGCAATTGAGCCGATGGACCGGGCAGATACACCCGAATCAACTACATCGAAGTAATTATTTTAGTTATTTTTAGCTTATTCTCATTTTTTGTAGATATTTTCAAAGATAATTATTTCAAAACGTGCTCTTTGACGTATAAAAATGCTAATCAATTTTTCCTGATTTTTGTGTTACAGCGAAGACGAAAACCGAAGTATATTGTCTCGTGGAAATAGATTCTTCGGACGTGTGATACGAGCTTCTTTGCCGATACAGGCATTTATATTTGTTATGCTAGGTGTGGTCACCTTGTTCCCCCGGGTGGACGACGAATACACGTGTTCAACGGCGAATAATATGGCGTGGAGTTTGGAACCAATGTTAAGGTATCCGGATGGGCCACCGCCGACGTAATTCCATTTATATGTAACTTACGTTTAGTTTTAATTAATCCTAAGAAGGGTTGTGATGTTAAGTGTCCTTATCATTATCATTACTATTATTATTGTTTTGTTTATTCATTAGGTACCTACTAAGTTAACCGTGTTATATTAAGCTCGTCGTTTAAAACAGTTGAGCTTGTAAAAATTATTTTTGTACAAATTATCAATACGCTTATAACGTGATTTATACCAAGTTTTGTAATTTTCTGCAAATAAAATGCGGTTGTTTATTAAATGGATTTTGTTCATTTCTAATGTACCTGAACTATATGCAACTTTGTGGACGTGAATCATTTTTATTATGGATTTCATATTATGTAGTTTTATGATGGGAGCATAAAATTCCAGAATAAAGTTGTATATTTTATTAAATATTCAAAATCATAACGACGGTGGATTCGTGTTGAACGACCTAAGCCTAATGCCTAAGCCTGTGAGCAAATTTTCAATGCGCTTGAGCTTTGAGACAACTTTTGAGCACCTAAAGAGAATAAAACAATTGACGTGGAATTGTCGAATTGGGCAAGGAAAAATGAGAAAAAAAATGATTTTCAAATCAAAATAATATCTGATTTGAACTTGAAGTTGAATTGAAGTAATTTTCATTGTTGCAATTTGCAAGTTGCAACTTTTGCATTCAACATAACTAGTGTTGACAGAAGACAGAACACGTTTCTTCCCTGTGCCATGTACACTTTTTTGGTCTGTGATATTATCAAAATTTATTTTAAAATTTTTATCACTTCATATTTTCACTGTTTGAAATAGTTTGAAAGTTGAAAAAACACATCTACAAAATCTAATAAATTCATTTCATTCGGACCTAAAACTAATTAAAGAGTCCGCGTATGAAGTTGAAAAGAAAATTAGTAATCAAATTCTAACTGTTCATTTTTTGATAGTGAACTCACTTTATCAGAGAAGTAACTTCTCATCCTTGGAATCGCAAAATTTGTTCCTACCTTGTCTGTTATGTCAAGTAAAAGTGATGAAGATAACTCAAAAAGATCATCCCGTAAACTGGGACCTCATGGATTAGGTAAATTCAATTTCATTTTGTTTATTTGTACCTAACAGGATAGGAAATTACGGAGTAATATATTTATCACTAGAGCCGGTAAGCCACTTGAGAAATGTTCCTAACCGCTATTCTTTTTTCGTTTGTAGGTGATCCCGAAGATAAAACACTGACGAATAATGAAAAAAACTTACTAATTCCGCAGATACGAAGGAGAATTGTCAAGGAAGAGAAGTGCCCAAATGAAATCAAAGGTAGTGACAATATTTGCGACTTCATTCTCGATTAAATAAAATCCAAATTTCAATGTTTCATCAATTTTTGAAAATTATTCTGTGAATAGTTTATGAAGAATGTGTATGCAACGCTGGTCTTATTATGGCTGGTATAAAATGCAAGGATTTGAAACTCAAGATGTCAGACTGCTTAGAATTTTGGAACGATTGTGATGAATTACAAAAGAGAGCCAGAAAAGAATACCTTGATGAAAGATCAGAGTACAGACGAACAGGTATTTGTTCCGATAATCGAAAATTTATGGCTGAATATTTAGCAGCAAAAAATACTTCAGAAAATTTACCGTCGTAGTTAATTCACTTTGTTGAACTACTTTTTATCAAAGAATTTGCTTCTTATTTTTGAAAAAAGTTACGTACAGTGATCAATGAATCATGATTCAAGTTTCAGTTTTCTGAGATTGTGTAAGAAAATAATGTAGTTTTATACATGCGTAATAAAAAATTGTTGATTTTTATGTACTTTTATTTCAATTTGAACAATACCTACAAATGAAAAGAAATACATTTTATTTTGTATTTTAATACTATTAGACACATAAGAATTAAGTACATAATATACGTCAATTAGGTATTTTTGTCAACTGTGTCCAATGGGCATAGATCTCTTGTATATATACTCGGAAATAGTACAACGACCCAGTTGGCCAATATCATAATTGAAATCTTTTGGTATATAAATTTGAGCAATCAACAGCTCCTGAAAAACACGATTATAATTATAGTCATTCACCCGACATTCGTTATCAAGTACATGCATTTAATTCTTCAGCCCTTACTTTTTTGGCTTGTTCAATTCCCCTGTTGATAGCTTTCAGAGTATCACAGTCAATATTTTTCATTTCTTCATTAATATTTGAAATAATTAATACCACAGCAGAACCGTGATAAAATGGAGGACCTTGTTTGTAAAGTACTGGAAAAAAATCACAGTTTACGAATTTCAAAACATTATAAAGTGTTGGAACAGCGAATATTAATTGATACACTAACCAAAGTCTCCACCGAATTTCAAAGCGGATTTGACTACCCACCCTCTACAGCGGTAGTAATGATATGTGACGTATCTTTCTACAAAATACGGTTGCGCTTTCTGAAATTTTTCCCACATTTCTTTTACATCCATGACTGTATTTTGGTAAACTACAGTGAGACATTCTAGAACGAATGATAGAAAAAAAGCTTCCTCCAACATTAGACAAAGATGCTCCTTAACATGGTTTTCTTTCAAAATATCTTCTTTATCTTGATTTTCGTCAGAAAAATCAACAACCGAAGGCTGGTTATTTCCATTCACTTTTATAATTTTTTCTATTCCTGTGTAAGCAATGACGAGTCATAATTATTAATAGCATCGTTTATAAGCGGAATAACATTACGAACAATGATAATACGTTTTTCTTTTTTTTGATTGTAAGCTGGGTATGCCTGTGATAGAGATCCTTTGCCGAAATATCCCTGAAAAAAATTAAATTTCAACAGTAAGGTCTTGGGTTTGCATTAATACTTAAATGGGTAAAGTAAAAATCTCTTACGTTTGTGTACAAGGCTTCCATGTCCTCCCTTTTCTCAACAGAAACGTATAAACCGTTGAAAGTTCCTTCGTAATGAGTTTCTTCTTCTTCATCGCTCGAATCATAAATGTTGACTGGGAATGGAGCTTTGAGAGGGAAAACGCATCGTTTGGGAATCGGAGGGCGAAGTTTTATCATATTTCAGAATTTGAAAACACATTTTCTAAGGAACTAAAAACATCAAAATTCAACTCGATAAAACAAACTAATACTTAGTTAAAATATTCTGTAGAACAGTATTTTCTTTAAAATTTTTGCTAGCGGTTTTCAAAAAAATTAAAATTTTTACTGATAAAAGTCGAAAGTGATAATGATTTTGACTAGTGACGTCATTGAGTTTTTAAAAAATGAAAGAAATGTAATTGGTCGATTTTACGTGACGTAATGATAGATTCAATTTGTAAAGTTTTTCAACATTGCAACAATCACGCAACGTCGCAGTATCTTTCAATTATTTTGTTTTTTGTAGTCCATTGAAAAAATGATAAGTGGAAGTGTGGAAGTTTTACTTTTTCATTTCCATTAATTTTATAGAGTAGCGTTATCTGTAACTCTTACAAAATGTCAGACGACCAAGACAAATCGTTATCGAAAAACCTATCATTTCAAGAAAGGAACGCCGAACGCCTAAAACGTTTACGTGATTTGCATACCCAACGAGTAAGTTTTTATTTTTACAATAAAACTACCTAAATTTGTCTTATTCTGAAAAAATATCATTCCAGAATGAGGCTAGACGTCTAAATCACGAAGCTGTCAAAGAAGAAGAGTCACGAAACTCTTTACCTATCAATTGGGATGCTAGAAAACGTCGAGCAGAATATATACTGAAAGATGAAGCTGAACGTGAAGAGGCCAAGAAAAAAGTAAACATCTCACCTTTTATCGCTACGAAATCGTTGTATACATTTTCGATACATTCCTTTTATGACTTTCATAGGGTCAAGATTTCGAACGTTTGAAATTACTTAATGTTACCGCGTCCGAAGCCGAAGCACTTGAAAGGAAGAAAAGGAGAAAGAACCCCGATACTGGATTTTCCGATTACGAACAAGCGACCGTCCGTCAGTACAACCGCCTCGTCAAACAAATCAAACCAAATATGGAGGAGTACGAAAAACAGAAAGAAACGCTGGGTGGTGCTTTTTACGGCGATAGGAACACTATTTTACAAGGATTGCATAAAGACTCGAAGGAGAGCATCGATAGGATGGTTGAAGATTTACAAAAACAGTTAGTTATTCTTAAATTCTGTAATCTATTTTAATTCAAATGATCGTTATTCATTCCGGTTTGACTTTTTTCAGAATGGATAAACGTGAAAAGTACAGTAGAAGAAGAGCTCACAATGACGACGAGGATATCGATTACATCAACGAACGTAACATGAAATTCAACAAAAAATTGGAAAGATTTTATGGAGAACATACGTTGGAAATTAAACAGAACTTGGAAAGAGGAACCGCTGTTTAGATAAGTTTTTATTTCGAAACGTTTGCGTAAAATTTTAACGTCTTACGTTCGAGTGCTTTCGCGAATTCGCAAATGACCTTCCTTCGAATTTTGTACATAATATCCTGTAAATAAAAATGAAATATAAAATAAAATTTTAATAAAGTTATACAATTTTATTTATTTCTCTGGATAAAATATCAATCGACAACTTCACATCGATCATACAACAAAATCGTTAAATTTATTATACATTTAAATTATTTACGAAAAGGAAAGTGTATTTTCAAATACCAGTTGTTCAAAATATATGTAAGCTCGTCTAGGAAGACAATAATTTTTATTACAAAAAAATAACTAATAATTTTATGGTTTATTACGACATTCTATCTTAATAAATACATAATTCGTTTTACAAAATTTCAAAAAAGTTATTGCTTTGGAAAAATCTTGATAAATGAGGCACCATGAAAGACATAAAACATGACTTTTTTTCATTATTCATACATCAGTGTACTATTTCATTCGGTATAATTAGGCTATTTTCTCGTCAAACAGGTAAAATACCCTAAACTTTAACAATACGCAATAACAAAAAAAATGAAACAAAACGAAAAAATTTACAATAGGAACTTAACGTTTAATTTTCGCCAAACACATAGTACATATTACACTATCTCTAATAATCCTATATAGCTACCACCCTTTCTGAACCACTGTATGGATACTTCTAATTGTCGTCACGCATTCGATAAAATGGTTCGCAATTATTTGATAGGAATGTAAAAGATACGAAGTCTTCGAGTTTTAACCATCTTCTGCCTAACATATATCCACTGGTCCAAGTTTCAATAGTTCATCAACTTTTCAGTCAGCATTCGATTTGAATTCTTGGTTAAAACTTCGTAACAGCGAAGTGAAAAAACCTGTAAAAAATCGATAAACACATCAGATGATTTTTTGAATGAGGTGATCTGTACCTATTCGTCGTAATAAGAAACATCACGTACCATAACCTCGTAAATCCGGTATATTAGTTTTTATTTACACGTGAGGATGTATAGCTGCCGGTAACTGTTGCGAGGTAGCATGGGTTTGTGCTCTGATAATACTCGGCACTATCCTGTTCAAATCCACTTTAGCCATATCACATTGCTCGCATTTCGGTAACATCGGATGGTTTTTGAACGTACACATTAGACAAGTCCAATTACCATTATCAACGGCTGAAAAATAAAAGCGGTTATCAATTTACAATAATTGTCGAAAGAAATTTACGTAAAAATGGATTTGTAAAGACACAGTTGGGAACGCTATTAGGGTTAGGGTCAGACCGACTTTGATCACGTTGGTAGTTATGAGATAGGTAGTAGGTATCGAGTACTTGTCTACTCTCGACAGTATATTTTTTTCCATTTTTTATCTAAATAACACTTGAACGTAATCGAAAAAGCTTATAAATTCTTGGAACTCATGAGTGCATCGTGTAAGACTTAAGATGGATATTTGACACTCATCTTCTCACTCAATAACGTCATTCTTTTATTTTCGAACTAAGGAATGTCAATTTATTGACTTTTAAGGCTCTAGACAAAACGATGGTTAAACTTGCCTGAATTCAAACACAATAATGTTCATCATTCGGTGCTTATTTTTTCGGTCGAGTAGTACATAGCTTTGTTTTGAATAACTTTAGTCCAGTAGAATTAGCGGAAAAAAGGGGTCTATAGGGAAAAACTAGGTGACCAACCGATTTTTCGCTCTAATGGTCAATTCCGATGCCCTGAACACGAATCTGAGGTGTCCGGTC
>FIZT01001117.1:0-15391 GCA_900065295.1 Paracoccus marginatus
TTTTTTTTTGTTAAATTCCGTTTACGGGCCCCTTTAGTTCATTTTGCCGACCGGGCCCTAATTTTTCAGTCCGCCACTGTAATAAAAATTTTTATCGGGGCTTATTCTTCAAATAGGCGCTTAAATTAGCACCTACCTATACGTGTACAAGGGTATTTTTTGAGTTTAAAATGAAGCGAGCAAAATTTTCCTCCAAGTGGCGTTTCATTCGGGGTCATTAGACAATGGATTAGGCATTTATGGGTTATCTATCCTGATTTCACGCTAGAAATAATTTCACCTGGGGATCTCGATGTACCTAGAGTAGATCTTTTTGCATGTATTTTCGCTTTTCTAATACGTACCTGCTCGTATGTGTCTGGACTGTCTACGCGTAGGCGAAGGTTTACAATTTTTCAACTTGGTCACCTAGCAAAAGAGGATCTAGAGTGCAGTTTTAGGAAGGGCGTGACTTGAATTTTCGAATTTATGAAAAAATTTTGCCTCACTTTGAACAGTATTCGACATCATCATCATCATCATCATCATCATTATAGTTCGAGCAAATTAAGGACAAGTTTCTTTTTCAAAAACGAGTGTTTCTTAGATAGTTGAAAAAGTCTTTCAACACTCCTCTCCCCATCCCCCTTGGTAGATCTGTACCTGCATTATTAGATAAGTACCTAAATTTTGTTTTGAATAATTTATTTATGATTCGATTCTATTCTTTTTCGTTTGTTTATAGAAGCTGTCTGCGGTTGTGAAAAAAAGAAGAAGAAAAGAAATGATTGATTTAGGAAAGCTGAGCAGAGCAGTACGATGTCATCGGTCGCCTTGGGTAAGTGTGTTTGTTTGTTTGGTTTTTTTTTTTTTGAATCAGACTCTTATTTCGGCATCAATGTTGGAAACACTGTTCACTCAGATGCTAATTTTTCCCTGCACAAGCGGATACAGCCTTTTTTGAGGAACACAAAAGGCCGAACTTGGGCCTGCGTGGCAAAAAGATTGAATAATGGTTTTCGGAATAAAAGGGGTGGTGCAAGGGACTAGACTTCATTTTTTTTTTATTTTTCAAATGATTAAATTGAGAATTTTTCAGTTCTCACCATTTTTAAAAAAATTTTCAGTTTTAAATCTTTGAAGTATTTCAAATTTTTGCTATATTTTCAGTTTTCACAAATTTTCAAATTTCAATTTTTACGAAATTTTTTATTTTCAAAAAGTTTCATTTTTTACACAATTTTACATTTTCAGACAATTTTTTATTTTCACAAAATTTTTTATTTTCAAAAAATTTATTTTTTACATAATTTTACATTTTTAGCGAATATTTTTTTTTTACAAAATCTAACATTTAAAAAAAAAATTTATTTTGGCATAATTTTTTTTCCACTTCATTTATGTACAAAATTTTCAATTTTCGAAGAATTTTTAACTTTTAAAAAAATTTTCATCTTCACATATAATTTTTAATTTTTACAGAATTTTCCACTCTTACAAAATTCTTAAATTTTGCAAAAAACACTTTCGTGGAAAGTTTTTCAATTCGTTTGCAAAGTAATAGTTAGGCTAAAAACTTTTCAAAAGGGCCTGGCTCACTCAGGCTCCTTTTTACGAGCATAGATCCGCTTAATGGTTCCCTGACAAGGATATCGCGCCGATTTAATTTTTTCAAGTTAGGCTTGTAATTCAGCCAAAATTTCGGTATAGGTACCTATACTATTTACGAGGGTGAAAATTTTATAAAATATCACGAAAAAAAATTGTGATTATTAGCAGTTTTTTAATTTATCGCCTTACCTAGGTATGTTGTGGGCTAATTGAGGGGAATTTCTCCATTTCACTTCTCCTTTTCTCGTTGATCAGCACTTGTCAGACATAAATCCCCGTACTGATCGACGTTCTAATTCTAGTTCTAGATCTAAAATCTTTAAAAATATGCACATTGTATGTATTAAAGGGTGATTCTGAATTTTTTTCCCTTCGAAAATAATGAAATGAACGAAACGAATACCATATGGGCACATGTTCAATGTTCTTCATGCACTATACAGATAAGGCCATTTAGACCATCAATAATAAGCGTATGTATAGAAATACGATCCTCGTAGATTAGTTATACTTGTTAACTATCTGAGCGATCATATTTCTATGTAAGTGTACGATTTTTAGAGATATAGCTGCCTAGCATTAACACTTTGTAAAAGAACTTGAGTAAGTATAGGCCAGGCCCTGGTAAGCGTATATGGTAGTGTGTGATAATGTTAACGATGATACATCGCATTTATTATATTTGTGCGTATATTAAGTATGTCGTAGTTTTGTGTAATGGCTATCGATATTTTGAGAGCACGAATGAAGGCGTAACATTTGACCAGTAGATATCTACATAGGCACCTAAGAACCTACCCATACGTATCTTTCGCACCATGCAGATGCAGCCAAATTGAAATCTCGAAAATGAAAACGACGACAATTCTCTTCTAAAATTTGGCATTAGGTCGGTCTCGGTATTTGACTTCTGATTGCGAACTAGTTATACTTACTAGAAATGAAAGATGATAGGGAGACTGCGATTGCGACTATTGTACTCGCGTAAAAAAAAATTGAAACAAAAAAAAAACACCATCCGAATGTACAATATAAAACCGTTATCTACTAATTCACTGGGAGGATTATCCCCAGAGATGAAAATCTCTATCGTAGACGACGATCCATTATATTTCTGGACACGTCATTTTCACTTTCCATACGTCATATCATTCACTTAGCGAAGACAATTTCTCGACTGTTGGTACGCCCTCACGAACCGTATGCCGCGGCCTCTGCCGTTGGCTGATGTTTCGTGTTAGTTGATTTTTATTTTTACTTTTTTTTTTTTTTCGGAAATAATAAACCGTGTGCGATGTGTCAAACTTATAAAATGGTGTTTTGAAAAATAAGCAATCTTCAAAAGTGACGTTCAACTGAGGGAATTCGATCGGAAAATACGCTCGTTTGTGTGCGACTTGGTCATGTAAAATAAAAATAGATTCCATAGAATCCGCGAGATGTTCTTGTACACGATTTGTAGTGCCACTGCGGAGAAGGAGTGGAGAAAAAAATACGTATATGTAAGAACCAACGAATAAAAGCAGAGCATTATACTGCAATGTATAGGTACCTAACGAAGCTGACGCCTCGCACAAGACTCTATGGTCCGCGTAACGCCAACGCCTCCACCATCAGCGCAAGTTGCAGGCCAGAAAGACATTTCGATACTTACGTATACGTACTGCGAGAGCGATGGAAATGTTTATAGGAATTTTAAATTATAACACGGCAGAGGCGTTGTAATTTCCAAACCATAATGCGCTAAAAAGTTTGCCAGTCTCGGTGGAATTTCTCGAATCATTGTATTCATCGTTCGCAATCTGCCGGCGATATTAAATATAAGTTTTGAGGGTCATTTGGGATATAATTTATTCGAATCGAGGTTCGAGCTCGAGCACCGCACGAATAAACTGAATTTTCACAATATTTCGTATACGTACGTAAGTCGTTCTCGTTTCGATGCGAAATGTTAAACGCGGTACAAAAGGATTCACGAGATAATGAACGAATTGTTAATTAATTGAAGGGTCGGCTTAATAGCCGATGGTCAAGCGCGTCTTATTTATTCTTAGAGTGCGAGATGTGCGTCCGCGTCGTATTTGGGTGGGTTACGTCTTTTCGTCGTACTTACGTAAGGTGTTCGGTAAAGTCGACGTGAAATTTGGATTAGGATTTTCGTATACTGGATCCATTAGACCGTATAGGCTAGGCTTTTGGAAATTTTAGCAAAGTGGCCTTGTTGGATATTCTAATCTGAGCAGGCTGCTCGTGGTTGAATCGAACCTACTTTCGAATAAATCTTAATTGAAGCGAAGTCCAAACCAAGTATTATGAAGTCGAAGAAAAATTCCTTTTTGTTTCCAATTTTGAGTTTCTTATCGTGAATTTCCAGATGTGAGCGTGGAATGCTGTTTTGGAGAAGAGGGAAAGGGAGGTTTCTCATTTTACGTATTTATTCGATTGTTTGTTCCGACATGTTAGTTAGTCACTTTTTTCAATTTTGATCACTGAATGTTACTTCAAAGAAGTTACCGTTAGGTCCTTTTTCAAAAATTTTCAACTTTTCTTCGTCCCTCTCCAACCCTTTTTTATCAGTTTTTTTTTCAATATTTTGCTTTATTTTTTTCGACAGTTTTTTGATTTTTTTGTGAATTTTGAAAATTCAATTACTTACTATTTTCACAAGCCTTTTTTAATTTGGTTTTCTTTTCTCAAAAATTTTCAGTTTTTTGGCTTTATTTTTTTCAACATTTTGCAGTTTCTGTTTCTAAGGTTTCAGTTCTTTTTTTTGTGGAATTTTTTCAAATTTTTAATGTTTTTTCCCGTTTTTTTTCTTTTCAGTCCAATTCCATATTTTTCTGAATTTCTTCCAATTTATTTTCTTTCATTTTTCAGTTCTTTTGGAAAAATTTCATTTTATTCATTTCTTCATTTGTTTATAGTTGAAAAATGAATCCTACTCATCTGCGATTAAACGTGTGATGAGATCAGGCGAAATTCGCACCATTCAATGTTGTTCTATTTTTACTACCTACCTACACAAATCTCTGGCGAAGGAAAAAATTACGTATTCATAAAAATTCACGCACTGGCATGCTCGCGACTTGAAATAATATGATTTTATGATAACCCTGTAGATTTGTCAGAGTTGTTACGATTCGTCCCTTTGGGGTTTTACTCATAATATTATTGTCTGTTTTGCATAAGTCCGGCATTTCATCTGCTAAGTATTGTTTTCATCAGGTAACACTTGAATACGTGAAAATCTCGAGAGAGGGCATTTTCCCATTAATTAATAGTTAGCGAAGTGCAGAATGAGGTTCTTTCGAGTCTTTTCCTTGGAGAACGTGTCTCTCGTAATCGTTTGTACTAGCTTTCGAGTTCTCGACGACAACATCGGCGTAAACTGTTTAGCTCTCAGTAAGGAGACTTTGGGACGCGTTGTGTGCGCTGACCTTTATTTCATTTTATTTTACACAATATGAAGCTATGCTTGGTATATTATTCCAGGGACAGATTTTTAGGCGTGGAGAAGAGCGTTTGATTGGTCGTTGAAATTTCTTTTCTGTTGGAAACCAAGTCTTGAAATCCCCCCCCCCCCCATCAATTTTCAACTTCATCCGTATAAAGAATATTTGCAATCAGTCTTCATCATTTTCATTTCGAGATCCAAAGTCGATGGAGTACTATAGAAAAGCGATTTTTTGCATCGCACATCAATTCAATGGTGAGCTGAAATTTAAATACGATAGTAGGTATTGGAAACGTTTGCTCTCCAAACGACAGATGCGTCACAGTAAAAGTGAAATGAATTAGTTGAAAGTTTTCTATTCGTAAATAGGTATAGCTATGTAGAAAGGAAAAAAAAAAGGAACGTCGTTGAAGATCGTCGTCGAATAGAAATCGCTGGCGACTTTTTCCTATTCGATACGAAAGTCGCTGATAGATGGTATGGTTTGGGAATTTCAGGTCCCAACAGGAGGCAGCACTTCTGCATCGTTATGTTTCACGCATATCATTATCTGACAACAGATTGAAACAAAAGGATTGTCTTTGGGGACACCGTGTCCCCGTTAACGTCTTAGTTCGGCTTCTTTCAGCGTGTTTCTTTGTATGGGTAATACGTATGTGCTTGCACGAAGTATACGTTACGTTAACTTCGCATATACGTACGTGTACGTACCTCATACCTACCTACACGCAGGTACGCAGTTACGTATAATGTCGTCGAGCTGAGTTACCTACATACCTACGCAGAATTTGCCAATCTCGAGAATTATGTATATACTTATTTCGTATTTTTCTGTTTCGTGGCTCAACTTTTCTAGCAAGAAAAAAATCATCTTACGTAATTGAAATTAAAGTCGATCGTGCAGGTAGTCTTCTCCATACATAAATCGACGAACACGTTTTAAAAAAGAAAAACTGAATAGGTATTTGCACCATTATAGTAATGTAGGCACTTGACTCGGGGTTACAAAAAAAAAAAAAATTACGACATTTAAATTAGCTCTTGCTGGTACGTATATAGAGAAAAGGCGCATAGGCAGGCAGCATGCCGCCGCGCCGTCGATGGTACGCGTACGAGGGGCCGTCAATGATATACGAGCTCGTTTCCACCGCTTTATACCTTTCCTATTTACTTTTTCCAGCCTATCTATATTCTGCATTCGGTTGTTTGAAAAGCGTGCACGAAAAATCAGACATCCGAGTAATTGGCTTTTCCGGACAACTTCATCGGTAAAACTACATACATAAATTTACCGGTTCATGGTATTCTGAAATACGTACGTACCTACCTACCTACAACGCGCGAGCAGGGACTTTTTCCAAAACAACATTTTCGCCGATAATTAACCATCGGCGAAATTGAGTTTATAATACGTATTAAACTTTAACGCCTAGTGAGAATTCGGACCACGATTTATATGAAAAACTTTTCTGCTGCGGATATCTTTGATGCGGGGCCTCGTCTTCGTGATGTAATATCGACGCGTCTATATGATTTGCGAGCATTTTTTTTTTTCAGATTTTTGGCGGTGGTGGCGGTAATGTGCGGTTTGAAAAATTGTTTTTCTTTTAATCGCTCTTTTGCGGGGTCATTTTGAACGTTAGCGAAGGATAAGGAAAAATGGGTCTGGGATTTGAGGAGATTATTTTACCGTCGAGGACCATCTAAATGGGGGAAATTTTTTTGAGTGTTTGTGAAATGATTTTCTTAATTCGAAATTAATTTTTGTATTGAAATCGAATTTATGTGAAAAATTATTTTTTTGGAAAATAAAAGTTTACTGCAGATTTAGATGATCTGTATTTTGAGGAAGAGACAACGACTTGAATTTAAGATTTGTAAAGACAATTTTTGTCATTTTTTTGGAATCAAAATTTGATGAAAATTTGAAAATTGTCGAGTATAATTATGCCAAGGCTCTCAGGGTTTTATACTTAATTGAAGTTTATGACTGAAATTAAAACGAGAAAATTCGAAACTGAGAATTGAGAAATTGAACACCAAAAATTCAAATCAGATATTGAAACTGAAAAATGAACAAAATTAAAAATCGATGAAACTGAAACTGAAATCAAAACTGAACCTGAAAATTGAGAATTTGAAAGTTGGAAAATGCAAAACTGAAAACTGATCAAACTGAAACTTGGTTTGAAATGAGGCCAGAAAAAAATCAAACCTGAAAATTTTCCAAACCAAAGAAAACTGAAACTGAAGAATTGGAAATTGAAAACTGAAAAACTGATACTGCAAAAGTTTGAAACCATAAAACAAGAAAACTGAAACTGAAATTGAACTCGAAAAAATCAGGACGGGAAGCTGGAGAATTCAAACTGAACTGAAATCCAGAAAAAAACCAAAATGTGTAGATTTGAAAAACTGAAACTGCGGCTGAAACTGAAGCTGTAAAAGCTTCGAACTGTGAAACCAAAAAACTGGAACTCAAGTTGAAACTGAAACTAAACTCAGAAAAACCAAAATGTGTAGATTTGAGAAACTGAAACTGCGGTTGAATTGAAACTGAAACTAGAGAATTGCGAGTTGAAAACGAAAAGGCTGAAATTGAAACTGCAAAATTTTGATACCTTACTTAAACTAGAAAACTGAAACTGAAACTGAGCTTTAAAAAAATCAAAATGGGAAGCTGAAAAATTCATAACTGGAAAACTGAAACTGTAAAACTGAAGCTGAGATTAAAACTGAAACTGGAGATTTGGGAATTGAAAAATAAAAGGCTGAAATTGAAATTGAAACTGCACTCAGAAAAAGTCAAAACGGAAAGCTAGAAAATTCCAAACTGAAAAATTTAAACTGAAGAATTCTGATTTTAAAACCGAAAAACTGGGATCGAAACTAATTATAAGAACCATGAAAAATTCCAAACTGTAAATTCAAAAAACTGAGACTGCGAAACTGGAGAATTAGGAATTTAAAACTAAAAGACTGAAACTGCAACTGCAAACTTTCGAAATCACAAAACAAGAAAACTGAAACCAAAATTAAGTTTGAAACATTCAAAACCAGAAAACTGAAACTGAAGAATTGAAATTTGAAAACTGAAAAACTGAAATTGAAACTGAAAACTGCAAAAAATCAAACTGTGGATTTGAAAAAACTGAAAATGGAGAATTGAAAATTGAAACCTAGAAAGCTGAAACTGTAATTGTAAAAATTTCAAACTGTGAAACCCAAAAACTAAAAAAATTCAAAACTCGGAATACCGAAAATTAGGATTGAAACTGAACCTATAACCTATAAATAAGCAATTTGAAACTGAAAAACTGAAACTAAAATTGTGGAAATGTGAAATTATAAAATCACAGAATTGAAATTGAACTTGAATTATTCAAAACTTGCTTGTTTTCTGTATTTCTTCGGTGTTTTGTAGGGGAAGGGATGGGGAGGGGAGGGGAAGCTTCAATCTTCGTTTTCCCTTCGACAGATTTAAGATTCAAGGATTACAATTTGATTTAAATTTTGAACTGGATAATATATTGGGGTATTTTTGTATCTGTTATCAGTACCTATGAAAAGTTGTTAAAAACTGCATAATAAACGAAAGAATTTTCTATGTATAAGTTGCTAAAGTAATGCTCAACTTCGCACATATTCGTATAGGTACGCAATATTGTATTGAATAAAGCTATAATACGAGTATGAAAATGAAAAATATAATCTTTTGGTCGGCCAAATTGGTATAGGTATGTACTTGTACCTATACGTAAACGTATGGATGATGTCGTTCTCGCACGATAAGTACTCGCATTCTCATTTTTGGAGCAATGCGAAATGTTTTCTTTTTAGTTTTTCAACTCGCGAGACAAAATGGCAATTTTTCTTCTGTTTACATAAAACAATATACACATAACCATATCGAGACGAACGGTAGGCATACAGCTTGGTTGAACGTTTCTTATTATTATAGCGACTTTTATTTTCATTTTTGCCGAGTATTTTGGTGTGGAGCTTGCAAATGTAAGTACGGTTCGAGTTAGTGGCTTGGTTTGTAGGTATTTTTTTCCTCTTTTTTTGGTACTTTTTTCTTCTTAGATAGCTCATAATCTTTTATAGAACGATGATATTGCGACGCGTATCCAGCATAGTATTGCTATATTGTAATGCACGATCGTTGTGGGAATAAAAACGCTAATGTTTCTTTTTTCGCGTGTGCATGTAAGTAGTATGTCTCGAAGCAATGGTACTCGTACATCTAGCGCGTCTTCCTTTTTACTTGCGTTTTGCAAAAGAATGCTGAGCTACAGAATACAAGTACCTACTCGGAAGAGGTATATTGTATGCGCTATTCCGTATTAGAATATATTTTTTTCCTCGGCTCTCTTCTTCCGGTGTAGGTAACAATTTTGAGGCTCGGAGTATTTTCTATTTTGTAAAGTTTAAAGGATGAATGTGCCGTCCCAATGGATTTACACACGTTACCGAGTAGGTAGGTAGGATGGCAGTATACTACAGTTGATGTACCTACCTATGTGTGTTAAGTTTACTCTTCTTTTCTTCTTTTTTCACCCCACAACTCTCCCTTTGCGGTTGCTGTTTAGTTTTTATGGTTAGCTGTGCAAATACCGAGTATTCTCTTGTTGTAGATCTACCTACACACAGTACGTATACTCGCGGATATATGTGACATAATTGGCGATGATTTGTTAATATTTAAGAACCTGCGCGAATACTTACTCGTACACGCTGAATGAGAGCGAATTCGTCGAAGGATGCTGTTGTCTGTTGAACCCTTTACAACAATGATATCTTGTCAAAAGTACACGTACAATGAAGACGAGTCAATAATAATAATAAGTATATTGTTAAACGGTCGCGTAAACACGTTGAGAAAAATGTTTGCGGTTTAATTTCAACGAGAGATCGGATCGCATCGTGAATGGCACAGCTCGCAGTAGGTGTGCCATAGTTGCGCGCTAATTTTCAGCGAAAAAAGCCTAAATTCGTAAAGATCATTTTTCAACCGTTGACGTTAGAATTGTCAAACAGAAAAAAAGGGCTCCATTATACGCTAAATAAGTCACCGGTCCGCGCTTGTCAACGCGCACGCGGTCGTGGGAATGGGAATATCGGCCGACATAGGTGAGAGATGTGGATGGTTGGGATCATGCATGCCTATTTCTCACTCTCTCTCTCTCTCTCTTTATACATCCATGATGTGTTTGTACCTGATCGGCGCATCTTTTTGTTTTTATTGATGTCTTTATAAATGCGTTGGGAGCACGTCTCTCTGTATATGCTGTGTTGTCTGACCGATTATGAATGTACGGTCTACAAGACGAGTTCATGTATGACAATATTTTTGCCAGAGTGGTTTTATATGTAACCATTTCGGTACCTGCGGAGAGAGGGTAGGTATGTATGCGGTTGAGGTTGTGGAAAAACTCCTGTTACTTATAGATTTGCTAGGAATACTTGGTACATATATTCTCTCAGCGTGATGAACGTGAATAATGACTCGTAAAATTTGCCGCGTATAATGAGACCCGTTAAAAAATCAATACGTTTTGGACGATTAATATTAAGGTTCCGTTGTTCGAACTGGGTGGGCGCTCACGACCTACGGGTACTTTCTCTACCCTTTCCAGAGAAAGTGAATGGGAATTGAAGTACGGTGTGGGGGATATTTTGACGTATATCTAAGTACGCATGTAGATATTAGGTGTTCCAGAGAACTCTGCGATGATTTTTTTTTGGAGCGTGGTAAAGTGTTTTTGAAAAAATTATTCTTCGTGTCTCTTCGCAGAAATACTAGGTAGGTACTTCTACGATATTTACAAGAAAATTGGGGAGAGAACGGAGAAAGAAAAGAAAGAAAAGGATACCGAAATATTTGACATTAAAAAAAAAAACTAAGTACATTGCTAATGGTTATTAAATTAGGCCCGTTTGTCAGTTTTTGTTTCATGTCAAAATTTTCGTAGTCGTAGGAATTATTCTTCGTCGATGCTTTTCTATAGCTAAGCTTTCAATTTATCACCTGTTGGAGTGTTATTTTTCATCAGAATCAGAAATTGTTCGTTGCCTCATCAGATTTTTTCAGCCAAAAACATACAGTTCATTATGGTTTGAAAGGAGTCTGGGTAGAAATTTTTTGAAAACAGGTGCACCAGTCATTTTTCGAAAAAATGATTTAGCGCACTATTTTGATGACCCCCCCCCCCCCCCCCCCCCACCCCCCCGGGCGTATTTTTTTTCAATTTTGGAAATATTTTTGTTTTTTCTAGTTTTTGAAAAAAAAAAAACTATTATTAAATTCTTCAATTTTTTTTCCATTTTTGACAACATTTCGACTTTTGAAAAATTTCAGCATCAATTTTTAGATGTCTCTTGACTTTCAGGGATATGTATTTTGATTTTTGAGGTTGTTTTTTTTCACTTTTTAATTTTCAAGCTTTTGAAGTAATGTTAATTTTGAAAAAAATCTCAATTTGGAAAACTCTTGATTTTTAGAAACTTTAATTTTTTGAAAAATGACGATTTCTAAAAAAAAAAATAAATTTTTAAAAAATATTCAATTTTATAGAAATTTTTATTTTTGAAATACATATTTTCAATTTTTGTCAGTTCTTGAGAAGTTCTCTTTGCACAACTCTTGAATATGCGTAGGTAGATATCTGTTTTTAAGAAATGGTATACCAATTTTCCAAAAAATTGAAAATTATGCGTGAATTTTATTTTTTAAAAAACTCAATTTTTGACAACTCATCATGATGTTTAGAAATAATATTTTTGATTTTTTGAGTCTTTAATATTTGTAATTTTTTTCAATTTTTTAGGTGTAGATAATACGCTGTAGGTACAATACGTGAATGAAGAATTCAGAACATTCCTTGATTTACCATACTCTGCACTTGCAGTTATTTCTGGTTTTTTCAGAGGCCATTGAACGCGAACTGCTTTCAATTCTTTTCTTTGAATGAACTTTCGGAGTGTATTGGGGATTTCATTGTCATCTTTTTCTCGCTTCTTCGACTGTTGCGATTTTTCTTTTTCCCCAGCTCCCGCTAACTCATCGGTAAACTGGTGAGTACTACGACGATCGAACGTTTTCACCATAACCTCAACTATACAATTCTATAGATGATGATAGCAACGTGCTTGAAATGGGTGATGTCATTGTCATGATTTTGTTTGCGATACGTCCACAAGCTAGCGTAAGTCACACTTTGGTGGAAAGCATCCTTAATTGAATTATCTATCTTTAGGTTATTTACGATCATCGCATTTAAGCTCAATTATGCTTGAGTCTGGTATCGGTTATCAGGGTTGAATCCAAATTTTGACGCAAGTGAATAGACTTTTTTCTCGTCTGGTGTTCACTGTTCAGTATGGTAGCAATTAATTCACATTATTGTCGGTTTTGTCACGAAGGAAACGGGTTACGTTTGTTTCCACCTAATTTCTACAACAACTGTCGTCGGATAATCGCATGGTCGTTTGATATCATCCTCAAGATTGCGGAATTTACTTCTAATTTCTTCATTAGGAATTTAGGAATATCAACATTGAGAACTAATATTAGAGAATTCCTCTCTCTAATTTTTTAGTAGGTATCGTCGATCGTCGTAATACCCTACGTATAGATGGACTTGCTCTTTTTGAAGCTTCACAGTTGTTGCTGGTTTTTCTAGAGGCCATTGAACGCGAACTGCTTTCAAATCTTTTCTTTCAATGAACGTCTGAAGTTTGTCTTTACTGAATTGCGGAAACCTTTAGATTTTGTAGGTATTAGAGATTTCAATGTCATATTTTTCACACTTTTTCGACTTTTGCGGAAACAGTGTGTAAGAAAATAGATCGTCTATCCTAATTTTAGTATATCGAAAATTAACTCAGCGATGATAGCTTCTACAACGCTTTCACTGCTAGTAATACTTGCATTAGTTCCAATTTCCAACATCTTCTTATAAAACACACATCGTCCTCTCTAGATTTGAGAAATTTTTTCCACGGATACTTTGCGTACCTAAGTGTTCATTCTTAGTTATCTACTCGAAGCAACAGTGTAAGGGAATGGCAGTTGATGTGGCATTTTTTTCATCGTCTGTTTTGTCACAAAAGAAACGGGTACGTTTGTTTTCACCTCATTTTTACAAATTCTCGCTGATATGGTCCTTTGATTTCATTCTCTAGATTGCGGAATTCAATTCATAGTTCTTCATTCGGGATACCAACATCGATAGGTAGTTGTTAGGTAGTTGTTTTATCATCAGTGTAAGGGAATGGCAGTTGATGTGGCATTTTTTTCATCGTCTGTTTTGTCACAAAAGAAACGGGTACGTTTGTTTTCACCTCATTTTTACAAATTCTCGCTGATATGGTCCTTTGATTTCATTCTCTAGATTTCGGAATTCAATTCATAGTTCTTCATTCGGGATACCAACATCGATAGGTAGTTGTTAGGTAGTTGTTTTATCATCAGTGTAAGGGAATGGCAGTTGATGTGGCATTTTTTTCATCGTCTGTTTTGTCACAAAAGAAACGGGTACGTTTGTTTTCACCTCATTTTTACAAATTCTCGCTGATATGGTCCTTTGATTTCATTCTCTAGATTGCGGAATTCAATTCATAGTTCTTCATTAGAGATACCAACATCGATAGGTAGTTGTTAGGTAGTTGTTTTATCATTTACAATTGAAATTGAAAATTGCCTACAGAAATCCTTGCATTGCCATTACGTACTCTACTTGTGGTCAGTGAATTCGTACAGAATAATATGTAGAAGTGAAGAGTTCGTGCAAAACAGCATAATCACTTTTTGGCGTTTTCTCAAAGAAAAATTCGAAGAGGGAATGCTGAAGTCACGATTACTTCTCATCATCTTGTAATCGTCTAAAAATTGTTCGTGCCTGAGAAGCCATCGGAGGACATTTTTCACTTGACGATGCATCTCAATGCGATTTCAGTTCTAAGTGGTTTAAATATTGCGCAATCGAATGCATGCAGTACAAGGGTTGGTCAGGATGGTTGATGTGCCTATATCCACCGTACCATTTGATTACCTCCGCTTTCGCTGTTTTCTTCACTCCACGTAAATGCAGCAATTCATCTAGCTCATAGTCTGTAACTCTGTAGAAGTTATAGTAAATGTATTCAAGAAAATCACCAGTTGATGCATCGCTGATGACGTGTTCCATGGGGTCCATCAAAAAAGATTCGATATCGAAGATGGTTTGAGGTGATTTTGTCAATTGAATATGAGTAGAGTGCGAATCATGGCGGACAAACCACTGAAACATTTAAAGAAAATGTTTAGAATAGAAATATAGGTTACGTGGATACCTATATCTCTACTCATGTAGCATGATTTTATGTACGATGCATACCGGTATTTATATTAATTGTAATGGATGATGTATTGATGTGGTTGAAGAAAACTTAAGTACATCAGCACCGCGGATATTTTGTTGCCCTTAGTATCATCCGACGATATAGTTGTGGACGCAGGACGAGCTGGTACAACTTCTTCGGCTGGCGTTGTGGATATTAATTTTTCCAAATTGGTATGGAACTGAACATCTAATGTTGAGAACAATCGTTTGTAGATACACTGGTACTTTTCTAGTTGAGTTGGCTCAGCAAGCCCGTAGCCTGCAGACTTAGGTAACTGTTAGGGGACGCTGAGTGAGCATCCTTTTTTTTTGTTGCATTTTTCGCATTTCTTATACCTATCAGTTCATATGTTGAGGATCTTCGCGAGGGCAAAAAATTAGAAGAAAATTTAGGAAAAAAAAGGAATTGTGATTTGAAAACGTGTATTTTTGACTCATTTTTCATATTTTGTTTTGATGAAAAAATTACATGCTCAGCTCAGCTCCAGGGTGGCACCCCCCTGGCTACGGGCCTGTGGCTCAGATGACTACCTAGCCTGTGTTTTGGTTGTTGTACTCACGATATTAGTTGAATTGTCAACATGCGGGTGCGGTGAGGCTACGATATCACTTGAATTATTGACGTGCGGATTCGGCGACGGGGCTTCTTCAGTGATCATATCAGTGTCATGATGGTGATTGGAGCATATACAGGTTTTTTTCACTAGATTCAGGTTCTGAAAAAACAGTCCATTCATTAAGAACTTTCTGGAACCTCCCCATTAGTAAAAAGATAAAATCCAGGTAAAAAGCTCTGGTGTGGTAAGGGGGTCAATTAGCCTCCGGTGGCACTTCGGCAAAATTTTTATGCCATTCGACTTGTCTTGGTAAAAGATGATTTTAGAGCGCAAGAGCGAATTTTTATCCCACCCCCTTGGGGCTGGGGCCCCAAAAAACCTGATTTTCAAGCTAAAAATTCCAT
>FIZT01001143.1:0-11180 GCA_900065295.1 Paracoccus marginatus
GGGGGGGGGGGGGGGGTCCCGAAAAAAATTCTATTTTTTTTTTTAAAGGGCCGCCCTAGTGTCCCCGCCCTGACCATTTACCTATATGGATACGTGCTTTTGAGACACAAAAAAAATTGATAAAATTTTCCTACATATCTTCAAAACTTCAAAAACAGCAAACCTGTTTCCTCTTTCAATTTCACCATCTCGAATACGTCAACGTCGTCAACTCAACAATGCAAATTACTACTCATTTTTCATTTATCACCGCCGCCACCACACACTCAAAAAAGCAGCACACTTCACACAATGAGACGAGAAGCTTCTTCAAACAAAGCTTACTCACGAATTCAAATTACTGCGCTGATTCACTCCAAATAATGCGTTTTTTATTTGTCCACCAATCGAAGAAAGAAACTAAAATTTTAATAGCTTTCGATATACTTTCATTCGATTATAAATTCTCATTCGGTTCTAAAGTTAGTATTTCGAACCATCCATACGCGCGAAATTTTCTGCACAAATATAGCAACTGATGCTGTCAACATGTCGTACCTTCGACTCCCGCTGCTAGTTTTCGTATTTTTCAGTACAATCGCGCTAATCAGTGGCTCATCTTCGCCATTACATCGTGAAAATCTGCGGTATACTCGAAATGAGCCAGCTTCTGAATCGGAAACCGACACCGATATAGTTAGATTGACCGATGAAGTAATTCCAACCGCTTACGAGCTGAGACTGATTCCAGATTTGGAGAAGGCCACGTTCTTTGGCAGAGTAGAGATCTCGATTCGTGCCAAATTCACCACCAGTCAGATCACGCTGCATAGCAGGAAGCTGAAGATCAGCGCTATCAAGGTGCTGAATACCGATAAATCAAAGACGCCTATCGATAACACTCACGAGAAAGATGAAGAAAACGATTTGCTTTACATCAATACTGCTAAGCCGTTGAATTTTGGTACAGATTATACGCTTACTATCGAATTCGAGGGTGAAATTAACGAGAATATGGAGGGATTTTATCGTAGCACGTATATCGAGGAAAATAAAGAATAGTAAGTAAAGCAAACATTTTTTACTCGATTTAAATCTGAGAGAAAAAAATAGAAAAATAGGCACGTGAGAGAAGGAGTTGAAAATTTCCCAGAGAAATTCGAATCGTTTTTGCCATCGCAATGGTTCGTTAATTTACTCCATACAAATCTCGTAATTATACCAATTAATCTCTATTTTCAGCAGGGTGGCTGTAACTCAATTTGAGCCCAACCACGCTCGATCCGCATTCCCTTGCTTCGACGAGCCCCGTTTCAGGGCCCCCTTCACAATCTACATAGCTGCGTCCCCGACCCAACTCGTAGTGAGTAATACGAAGATGCAAACTCAACTATCGTCAGAGTAAGTACCTACTTCACAAACAATTTCAATTCACTTTGGTAAATATTTAAAAATCATTTTACCTATTTGATCCGATAAGCGAAACCCACCTTGACACTGAAGTACTTCCCACTCTCAATCACATTAATTTTATCATTACGATTCGAACAGTTCTGTCAGCGGACCGAACCGTGTGTGGTTTAAATTTGAACAGTCACCATCTATGCCTACGTACTTGGTATCCTACATGGTGTCCGATTTCACTTTCGTTACCAACACCGAAGGCAACATCAGAGTGATTGCGAGAAAAGGTCTGGTGCAAAAATGCTACTACGCGCTAAAACAAAGCACCAACATCCTCAAACAGCTCGAAGGCTACTTCGGTATTCCGTACAAGTTGAAAAAATTAGATGTCGTGGCACTTCCTGATTTCCTCATGGGTGGTATGGAGAACTGGGGAATGGCAACGTTCAAGTACGCGGATAGTTTCACTCGTCAGATAGAAATAAAATCGTCAAAAAATAACCGACGTTCTCGATACCTATTCAAATATTCACAGGGAACGATTCGTAATCGCCGACGAGGCTACCAGCAGTGCTCAACATAGACATATTATTACGCAACTCATCAGTCACGAATTCACTCACCAGTGGTTTGGTAATCTCGTAACACCCGCTTGGTATAACCATTTGTGGCTCAAGGAAGGATTCGCCACTTATTTTGAAACTTACGCGACAGCTGCGGTTGGTAAAATAGAAACGATTTGGGTCTCGAATATTTATTATGGTACATATCAATTTCACGATCTGATACGATTTTTTGACGTAGATTGAAAAAGACTGGAATCTCGATCAATTATTTGTGATCGAATTGGTGCAAGAATCCATGTGGCAAGAGGTGTTCACACAGAGGCCGATGACCACATCGATTCGAAAATCTAGTCAACTTGAAGAAATTTACGATATCATAAGTTACGAAAAAGGTAAGTTTTGGCTTAGTTTCGGAAAAAGAAGAGAGGGAAGATTTTTACTTTCACATAATTCCCTAAGCTGTTGCTTTTCATGAGAAAATGAAATAGTTACCACGAACCGTCTTCAAGTCACTTCATTAAAAATTGCGAGTAAAATTGCGAAAATTTTGAAATTTTTTACTCCAACGACCTTTTTATAAAGAAAGTCATTCAAAAAAATATTTTACTCTAATCTCGTAACTCCTTCATTTCCTTTGCAAAAATTGATACCTATTTATTTCATGATTAAAGAGAGACTCATTTTCTAACCCCTTACCTCTCCAAAATCATAAATTTTGTTCTAAATATATAGGGTGTCCTACCTCAATGGAAATACCCTTTCGCCAGAAAAAAGCAACACATGCCAAGGTTATGCAACTATATTTGACTATCTTCTGGATTGAAGGGGCAGAGATATTTTTTTTTTTGAAACTTGGTTCTGATCAAAAATGATCAAAAATTTGCCCTCGTGGCCTATTGTTTTTAATCGTGTTTCCCGATGAAAAAAGTTCTATCTTTCTGATGGCTCATGGTTCCAATTTTTTATTTTTCTAATTTAAACGGGGGTTCTCATCGAGACCGAGACACCCTGTATTTTTACTTCTTTATTTTATTACTTTCAATTCGAAAATTTGAACGCTTAACAAGATACCATATGCACTCATTCTATGTTCAGCTGGTTCCATCATTAGAATGTTCGAACACATGGTATCACCAAATACCTTCCGAAATGCCCTACATAACTTCCTCAGCGAAGGGTAAGCGCATCGATTAAAGAACTCCTTATCCATTTCTTTTCTTCAAAAATATTTCATTCATACAGGGATGCAAACTACAAAGGTGTTGTTATGGAGAAACAGCTTCTGGATGCGTTCAACTCTGAAGCAACCCGTTCTACTTACTCTTTCCCAAGTCGTACGTCAATTTCTGATATAATGAAGACTTGGACTGAGAATATTGGATACCCCTTGATCACAGTGAATCGATCTTACAGCACTGGTGCAGTGACTTTCACTCAGGTTGGTTCCTCTTTCACATCTTCGAGATCACTTCACGCTTATACTTAGTGAAAAATGTGAAAAATGAAAACGAATAATTTAGGCACCCTATCAAGCCACTGCTGCAGACAAATTATCAAATCAAAAATGGATAGTTCCTCTGACTTATACGACGAAAACTCAACTTCAGTTCACCAATACCAGACCAAGATCTTGGTCATTTGCCGACCAGCCGACCGAGTTACAGGAAACTGTTCCAAGCACGGATTGGATTTTGGTTAATTTACAAAATACTGGTGTGTACCTCCATCCTTTTCTCTATTTGCTGCTGGAGGCATTTTCAATTTACGAATTATTCTCGCAGGTTATTACAGGGTTAACTACGATGCCGAAAACTGGAAGCTTTTGATCGAGCAATTGCAACAAGATCACGAGAAGATACACGTTTTGAATAGAGCTCAGTTAATTAACGACGTGTACGCGTTGGCGCACGACAAACACTTGACTTATCAAGTGGCGATAAAGTTGACGGAATATTTATCCAAAGAAACTGATATGATTCCTTGGTATGCGGCCATTAAAGCATTCAATGTATTGCGGTATAAGTTGGAATATACCACTGGTGACGGATTCTTTAAAGTAAGTACGTTTGTTTAGACTCTCGACAAAAAAGTAGATAAAGCAATATTGAAAGATAATTGTTCCTGTTCGCAACTTTTTGAATTTTTTCCCCCAGACCTATTTGCACAATTTGATTAAAACTCAGTACGATAAAATCGGATTCGAGATCAAGTCTACGGACAGTCATCTCGTGAAAATAGTAAAACCGCTGTTTTTAATACTGGCTTGCGAGTTAGGAATCGAAGACTGCATTCAGAAATCACTCGGCGAATATAAAACCAACGAAGCTGACTTGACCAAGTAATGAGAACTCTTCTCAGAAATAACAAATCGAAAAATTTCTCCATTTTCATCCTCCTCTTCTGCTTCTCCCCTGGCTATAGAATCCAACCAGATACAAAACGTGTAGCTTACTGTTACGCTCTACGTCACTCGGAAGATGCACAAAGCGTTTTCAACAACTTATGGGCTACGTATACGAAATACGAGATTTCTTTCGAAAAAACTCAGATTCTCACCGCATTGGCATGCGCCCAAGATGAAGAAATTATCAAAAAGTATCTTCTTTACAAATCGTTATAATTTCTCCCCCACTGTTCCAAAACAATAGCGTGTAATGCGGTAACTTCTTATTCGACAGAGTTTTATCCAAAATGATCGACCCGACGAATAAGGAAATTCGAAAACAAGACAGGAAGTTTTTCTTGCAACGTTTACCAACGCGCGGATCGTCAATCTCAGCCGTAATCAAGTTTGTCGACGAGAAAATCGCTACGATATCGTAAGTACAGCTGCGTACGATTTCATCGACAGCCATTCATTTCGTTCTAATTTTCATCGTTTTTGTCATAATTCAGGGAATTAAACGATGACGGCATTGCTTTATTGAAAAAGTTGCTCAAGTCGCTAAGTTACAATGTAAAAACTAAAGATCAAATCAAACAAGTAAACAATTTTTATTTTTCAATTTCTGCCTAACCCGACGAATAAAATTACGTTTATAACACTCGTAATGTCCATACAATTTCGCAGCTGAATGACTTGGAAATCAAATTCACCTCGCTCGATAAAGGAAAATACGCCGATTTCATCATGATACTCGAATCCGCACAGTCCATGTCCGAATACGCAGCCATACACAATGCTCAAGATATCGAGCGAATATCCAAAGAAGTTACGCAGTCAAGTGATAGCAAATCGGAGACGAAGACGGACACGAATACAGATAACAAAGACAAACCATCAGAACCTAAACCTACAGACTCATCCAATTCAGGATCCACTACTTCATTACCAAAATTGGGATGGAACTTGATCGCTGCTGGAGCTGTACTTTGCTACACTTTAGGTGTTTTCAAAGTGTGATCCAACATCCCCCTACTTTTCAAAGGGTTCCCAAAATAATTACAATCAGGAGGGGAAAATTCAATATTTGGTAGGTGTACGATATCGTTAATCCCAAATGTCTTCCAAAAAAACCTAATGAGTTGGATATTACTGCCTTGATATTTTCTCCCCAATTTTTCTTACGATTTCAAGTAGTTTTCAATATTTATATTCTTTCAAGTTTTATGGACAACTTTTATGCTTGAAGTCTACTTGATTAGTCATTTTTCGAAGAGAAAATTTCAAATTTTGGAACACTTTCAATTTTATTACATTTTTTTCCAATTCCCAGGGCTTCCAAAACTTGAGGGAAAAAATACCAATTTTTTACACAACATTCATATTTAACATTTCGAAAAATTTCAGAAATAACTGAGCGTGAAATCAGCCTCACAAGTAAGGTAGATCGAAAGAGCATGCAAGAGTACTCTTGTAACCAAAATACCAATTACTTACGTCCATCCATTGAATTTTGATGAATGTTTGGAAATCAAATTTGGGCTCGAGGTGTAATTTAAGATACGCAACATTTTACCTAATCGAGCTAGGGAGCTGAAATTCGGTAGGTAGCCTATTTTTAACCCTCTGAATCGATTAAAAGCAGTTTTGATGAATTCTGGAGCCTCCAGCAAATTTTTGGAATTTCCAAAAAATCCTTCAAAATCCGCATAAATACGATTCAGCTCGTATAAAAGTAAATAGAGCTTGTGTGTGATCCTCTCAACGAATTATATTTATGGTCCTTTCCTTCAGAATTCACTTCTGACAATTCAAATTCAAAATTTTCCCCAGCGATTAAATCTTGGTTTCCTCCTCATTTTCCATTTCTCAAATCGAATGGAAGCAGTTTCGAAAAATTTTGGAGCTTTTAGTGAATTTTCGTAATTTTTCATTTTTCCTTTTCGAAAATGGATCATTAAAAAGAATTTGGCTTTTCATAGGAAAAAATGGAATTTGAAAAAATGGGTTATATTTGGCTGAAGAGGTCACCAACAAGTACTAAATCGCCCACATGCAGGTTCTGGAGTATTCTTGAAAAAAACTGGAAATTTCAGGAACGTGCTGGAGGCTCCAGAACTGCTCGAAATCACTTCCACTCGATTCAGGAGGTCGAAAATAGGGTACATAACAAATTCAGTTTTCTAGCTCGATTAGGTACAACTTAGTACCTATATTTTCAGCCAGCACATCTGGCCCAAAAATGATTTTCAAAAATTCTTCAAAATTCAATGGATGCACCATTGCGCCTAAACACCTGAAATTTTGGTTAAAAACGTACTTTTGCATGCTCTTTCCATTTGTCTTTATTTCAATTCAAAATTTTTTCTCCAATTGGGACAGGGCTGCCTCTCTTGTTAGACATAATTCACGTTGTATTTACATACGTAGATATTATATTTTGTGAAAAAATTTTGTATTTTTCAACTTGATAAGTTGTCTACCAATACCTTGAAGGAACTCTAAAAACACACAAACACATCGTATATTGTCAAATGATCCTCCATACGAAGCTCCTCGAGATACAGGTACGCCAATTCGGCAGAAAAATTGGTATCTTTTTTTCTCTCTCAAGCACAAGAAGAAAACAGGGTCAAATTTATAAATCAGTCGGTAACTCTGCTTAGTGCGCGAGTACTTCAACCCTTTAATATATGGTTTGTTTGCTCGGTTTAGCACACTCGACAATAAATACTACTTCGTGACATTGGTAATGTCGATAAATTCGGCGATAGCGTTTTCTTTTTAGCGCAAACAGAGCGTAGTATGGTACCTACCAACAACACGACGAAGATACGACGAGAAAAACTGATCGGGTTACTTTATGATAACTTCTACGTACCTACATACGAAAGATGCTCCGCGCTCCCTACCCTCTCGAGTGCTTATTCACGAGTACGTATACTTCGCGAGCAGAAAGTTTATTATGTTTGACTGCTGATAAATACAATCACAATCACATTTTGTTCTTTTGCGAAAATTTGTTCGTACATAAATAATGAATATCTATACGAGGGTATAATGAACCAGTATACATACGCATTACTATGTAGAGGCAAACACGCATAAGTTATCTCTCAAACTGTTTGCCTCTATAAATAGTATCGTGTACGTATACACGTATACATAAAACTTGAGCCGACGAACATCGCATAGGAAATAAATTTTTATTCGAGAAAAGTTTAAACGTTTTAACATACACATAAATGTAGTAATACGAAACTCGTTTTGAATAAGCAACGTTATTAAAATTTACATTTATTTTTCACCCACTCCGGCCCGTCCCCATCGAGTCGTTTCTTTGGCAAAGTGTCGGCTGGCAGCGTAAATTCAGACAGCGACGACAATAATACTCGACTCGAGCGAAAAAAATCAATTGTGTAATTTCAGTTATTAAAAGTTTCGTATAAAGCTGAAGCCGGCCGGCGGTATGGTACTCCGGCCTCTCTCGTACTATTATTAAAAATCCGGCTCTACGGAGAGAGAGCATGAAAAAAAGAAAGGAAAAAGAACAGGCGAACGACCAGACGAGAGAAGTTTTTATAACAACATGGCCGCTCGGTCGTACGCGATATTTCAAAAGAACTCGTCTTTTGCCAGTTATATCGAGCGATCACATTTAGCAAACCATCCACGGATAGAGCATTAATATAAAATATAATACGCGGGGACCTTTTCCGGAATCGAATAAATATCCGTTAAATGTTAACATTAAAAGAGTACGGACCAGTTAGCATGTCCACCCATTTTATTGTCTGCGAGAATCTCTCTTACATTTTTCCTCCCTCACTTTCCTCGCGCCGCGAATGTACACAAAATCTTACAATCTCTTTGTAAAAACTATCCACGAGACGTGGACGATTTATCGTGTACTGTACAGGGTAAGGGCCAAAAGAGAGCCAAAATTTAGCTCGTCAGAGTGCGCCAGTACGTACATTTATATACGCACGCTAAACGATGAAAACTGTACATAGCATAGCCTGGTTTTAAGGTTTATACTTGAGAGAGAGTTTGCTTTATTAACTTGACACGGTTTTTGCTTCGTATTAGGTAGGTTCCACCTGAGAGATGCTTTTTAGCGCGAATATAGGTATACCTATATACTTGGCAACAATTAAAAGCTAAATTTTAACATTTACGCCTTGTTGATTTATGACATTTGAACAGGGGCTCGAAGATGAAAAGAAGCCACGCCGCGTATACACTTTTTGGCGCATAACTCTAGGCTATAATAACCTATTATATTAGTATAGTAGCCATCGTATTACGGTATACACTTAAAATGTTCGTAGGTACATACAAAAGGTTTCATATTATACCCTGTTCGCGGATTAATGGAGCTCGATATCGGTTCAGCGGTTGGAAAAAAAATATAACCATTCCGTACCGTACCTTTTTGCCTATCTAAGCACATACGCGAAATGAAAATATCGCGTTAAAGAGTGTAAATCATTAAAAGATTTAAAAGCCTTTTTTCCCATTACCGGCGTTTTCAACGCGGCAATAGCGACAGCAGGCAACGCCAGCGCAACGCGACAAAATCTTCATTTGAGGTTTTCCCATTACCTACTTTTCTGCCTGCGCTTTCTCGTGCTGGGCCACTCGAGCGTTTGGGCGAGAGTTTAGTCTTTTTTAATTAGATTTCAAAGATACATAAAATCGTTTTCATTACGAAAGCTTAACGCGCCCGGTCTTCGTTCTGTTTCATTTAACGCAATATGAAGCTTTAATGCTTCATAAAGGAAATCCTCCGCTTCTATCGTTTTATTAAAAGAGAATAAAAATTCCCATTGAAATTTCATTCGAACCGGGCAGCGTCGCTTCGGTCTCGTGTATTAAGGCTAAAAATTAAAACGGTAATGGGCCACGGGTTTTATGTCTTTGGGGGACGTTGCGATGCGCTGTCTTGGTTGTTGTTATTCTTTCTTTCTTTTTTCATCCTTTTTTTTTTTTTTTTTGAGAGAGAAAAAAGGTTAATTTAACTGGCAATAAGATGGTCTTTTCCACGTCGTATTTTCAAGTATATAACTAGGGTCAGGAAAAATAGAGCAAAAATGTCAAAAAAAGGGGGCTTTTCAGAGCAGAAAAATGGAAAAACTAGAATCACTTGCGAAGCGACTCCTTACTCTCTCTCACGCTTTGTACACGTAAGCTTCATTACTGCCATTACATTAAAAAACTGAGTTTGTGATTTTCACAAAATTACTTCATTTAAACAATTTTTAGGGAAATTGGGAATGGTGAATTTTTCGGGTTTGTAAATTTTTTAAAATTATTGTGAATTTTCCAAAAACTAAAAAGTCATAATATTTTCGTGAAAAAACGAAATTTTTAAAAATTGTAGAATTGTGAAAAAATACAAAATATACAAGTTTTTTGGAAGTAGAAAAATTTTTCTGAAGTTGCAAAATTATGTAAAATTGCAAAATTTCTTATATGTAAGTAATTGCCAAATTTCACGACATTTTCAGTAATTAATACTGTTTTCTCAACTTGTAAAAAAATTCAAAAAATCACTGAAAGTATGAAATTGCAAAAAAAATTCAAATTGGACTGCAAAACTTCATTTCAAAATTTTCTAAAATTAAAAATGTCAAAATTTCATTTTTTTAAATCACAAAAAAATATGAATCTGTCAAAAAAATTCGAATTGCAGAATTTTGTCAATTGTAAAAAATTTTAAATTTTACTTTTCTAAAACCTGCAAAACTTTTCCGTAAAATTTTCCATCAATTCAGTTTAAAATCACAAACAAATTCAAATTGTCAAAATTATGATAATTTACAAAGTTGCAAAAAATTTTCGAAATTGAACTGCAATACTTTGTTGCAAAATTTCCTATCCATAATAAGTGTTCAAAATTTCAAAGATTTCAAAAATTGGAAAATTTTCCAAGATTGCTAAATTAAGTATGAAAATTGCTAAATTTCACAAAATCTTGATTATTTTTTTAGCATGCAAAAAACTTTTTTATTTCGTTTTTCTAAAATTTGTAAGACTTTATTGCAAAGTTTTCCGTCAATCAAATTTAAAATTTCAAAATTTCATTTTTTTCAAAAAAGTATGAAATTGAAATCACCAAAATCACGATAATTTACAAAGTAGTAAAAAATTCTCAAAATTGAACTGCAATGTTTTGTTGCAAAATTTTCCATCCATAATAATTGTTTGAAATTTCAAAAATTACAATTGCAGAATTTTAAAAATTGCCAAATTTCACAAAATCATGATTATTTTTTCAACATACAAAAAATTGTGTAATTTTTTTTTTACAAAAAGTATGACACACTTGGGAAGAAAAATTTCAACTGAAAAATTGCAATTTCTTAAACCTGTAAATTTTTCTAAAACTGCAAGACATTGTAAAACTTTCCATCAATAAGTAAACGGGAAAGCTTCGAAAATTCCCTAAAATTTTAAGAATTGCCTAAAATTGGAAAAAATTGAAAAATTGCAGCCAATTTTCCCATCAATAAAATTGCAAAATTGCAAAATTTGATTTTTTCCAAAAAAATGTAAAAGTTGCAAAAAAAAATTATTTAAATTACGATAGTTGCAAAGTTGTAAAAAATTCTCAAAACTGAACTGCAATGTTTTGTTGCAAAATTTTCAATGCGTAATAATTGTTTGAAATTTCAAACTTGTAAAAATTGAAAAATTCAATTTGTGATGGGAAGGGATGGCCCTCCGAGCCTAGGTGGTAACCAAGGGTGGAAGAACGAACGGAGAACGGGAACCGAAGAACCAAAGAACGGCCATTTTTTAAGGGAACGAACGAACGAACGAACGAACGAACGAACGAACGAACG
>FIZT01001158.1:0-13461 GCA_900065295.1 Paracoccus marginatus
TGGAACACGATTTTATCACTAAGCGCGGTCTATGTTAATTCTAAATGGTCTAAGTGACGATCACATTGCAATGTTGCCAAAGATTGAGACATGATACCACGACATCAGTCAGTCTTGTTGTAGCGACATCTAGCGACTAGCGTGTGAGATTGTAATTTCAGTAATTTGTGACTAGCAGGCTTCAGGTATCCTCCTCTTCTTCTTCCGCCGATGTCGGGAAAGCAGAAGTCGAGGTGGATGATTGAGATAGCGACGATAGCGAAATGAAAGATAACTTGTCACTCGATCCGCTCAACGTCTTAATAACACTGAAAAAGGAGCAAAAAGGATTTAAAAAGAAAAACGATAGAGATAAGAACAGCTATATAAAGTAAAATGATCCCTTACAATTTGTCTATAATTTTAGAAAGCCAAATGTTCAAGTTCTCAATCCTGTCCAGATCCCTCCGAAGATCGTTAGGGGAGAGGGTAGGGACTAAAGATGAATCCAACTTTGTTACAATGTACTTGCATTTGTCAGCAGTGTACTGAAAAAACGAATTATTTAATTAATACTTGCATAGCTAAATAAAAAGAAAAATGATTTTTCTGTATAAATTACCCGAAAACATAAGTAGAACTCTTGATCATTTCTAAGAAGCGACACATTGAATGGTTTGTTATCAACTTTTTCTTCTTTTATCAAATTGTGGAACCAAACTTGATAGATTTCAGCATCGTATGCTATTCCTACAGGCCAACGTTCTTTTACCAAATAAAGACAAGAATAAAAATATCTCAAAGATTCAAGTATGACAGCAAACAATCTGCTGGATTCATTCGCGTTTGAACCATGTTGATTGAATAATTCCGTAAGCCTTCTCAGAAATTTTGACGCTTGTGGTTCTGATTCTAAATATTAATGAAAATATAGATATTCAATGCAGTTTATATTTTAACAAATAGGAATATTTGACAATTTACCAGTTATTGTGTATGGTACTGCCTTAGTAGAGGTCGGTTTCTTTCTTTTTTTTGGTATATCCTCCGTGAATACCGTGAATACAGGCTTTATTCCACGTAGACAAAATTCTCGAGCCGGATATTTCCCTTTCTCTACGAACTTGGTGCTGTAAACAAATACATCAGTATACTATACTCATCATACGTAATAAAAATTGACGAAAAAATACTTACAAGCGGTCCAGTACGGAACCAAGCATAATTGTTAGAACTGTTATTGCGGTCTTATCTGTTTCTATGGTGTTGTTTACGAAATTTGGAATCCATTGGCAGGAAATTTCATCTACGGCATAGACGTGCTCAGCTTCTGTGAACTATTTTGAACAGATTAAAAATTGCCCCTACAGTGATTTAATGTTATTATAGTTTTACTCACATTGACACATAAATACGCATATTCAATAGTTCCATTGAAAGTATCTCGTAAAATAGAAACTTCGACGATTTTTCCTTGAAAATTATAACCTTTCACATGTCCAGCATACTCAATGTCGCAAGGCCATATCGCGTTTTTGTCTTCATTTGTTCTTGAATAAGCCATACATGAATACGCCTCCCGTAGCAAATAGTCTATAGTAGCAAACAATTTAGATGGTGCATTAGGCTTTGGCTCATCAATCTTCATCACTTTTTCAAGGAGATGGTCCCGGCACGTTTTGGCCATGTCCGTATCAGCATCCACATCCATTCTGCTCCTGAAACACAAAATAACTAACTAAATGAGGAGTGTAGTAGAAAGTGTAGTGTAAGCGGTGTGTGTACACTTTTTGTGCTACACCCGTTACACTTGGTGTAAGAAAAATCAGTCGAAACGAACAGAGAGCTATATGCAATCAAATCTGTTAACAGTGGCCGATTATTAAATTATCAGATAATTGCCTTGGCTCATGGGTACCCGAATTCTATGATTAATAGTGAGATTAATAATTTTTTCAATAGGGAGAAAAAAATTTTAAAAGAAGGGACACGTTCTAAAAACACGTTATAAATTGCCTTTTGTTCTTGTTCCTTTCTTCGATCTTTACTCTTGTCTCAGCGGCCTGTTATTAACTAAACAGAAACGCTTTTCGGCAATGAAATTTACTTACATTACTCTCCCAGATGTAGGGATAAAACTTCAAAGAATTCAGTTCTTGGAAAAAATAATGCGCTAAATATTAAACGAACAAAATAGCAAAAATTGTATAAAAAAACACACCAAGACATAAGAGAAAAGAGGAAAAATGAAAATTTAAAAAAAATAAAAATAAAATGTTGATGCATAATAATGTTGATAATATGATAATAGTAATGCAGTGTTGCCAAAGATCAAGAAGTGGTGCAGCGAAAGCGAAATCGCGAAATCTAAAGCGAAATCGATGTAGCGAACCTGGCGAAACTAGCTGGCTACCGGCCAACTACCACCGGCTACGTTAGCTACGTTGACTACGTTGGAAAATTAAAAATTAATCTAATCTTTTTATCACCACGTGAATTGAATTGATTTTTGATTTGTTTTATTTTTTAACTTTCTAATTTAATTTTCTATTTCTATTATTTTATGATTATTTTATTGATTTCGTTTCGGTAGAAGATGAAAAAGAATAAAACTAGCATCGGTAAAAAAACAGTCGTTTCCGATGATGATTCGGACGACAATTTGGGTGATTACCAAGGTGATACCTTATGATATTTATGAGAACTTCAATAGTGTTATCGACGTCCTTTACAAATTCTCTGCATCTTTGTATCATTGCAGATGTCAATAGCGAAGATGATGATTCCGAAGAATTACTGGATCAGTTGAACCATGAAAGTGAAGAGTCCTCGGAGGTTTGTTTTCAACTAATTTCAGAATTCGGTTGAATCTCGAATACTTAATGAACTTCCTTACAGGAGGAAGTACTTCCCGTTTACTCTGGCAGTGACTCAGAGGACAAAGAAAATAATGAGCAGTCTGATGAAAATGAAGGAATATCTGACAGTGATATCGAACAAGCTAATGATGATTTGCCCAGTAGTAAAGCTTGGGGAAAACAAGCGAAATATTTTTACAATACCAATCGTATTGATTCAAAAAAGAGTAAATATTTTGTCATTTAATTGAAAAAATTATAGGTGTACTTCTTGCTAAGACTGTTATTTTTCAGAATATGAAAACGACGAAGAAGAAGAACTTGCGAAGATGGAAGAAATGGAAGCTCTTAATATTCAACAACGATTATTGAGTGAATTAGAAGGTGCAGATTTATCCGTAGATTTAATGTCGACTGCTGTAGTGAGTTTTTTGTTCTTCTCAAGTTCACGTTTTTCAGTACTATTATTCGACGGTTATTTCCTGAATTTCGCATGTTTGTAGGCTGCCAAACAGGCAAAAGAAGATGAATTTCAAGAAAAAGATAAAGTTGTAGTTGATTTGAGCAAAATGAGTGAATCAGAAAAGAAAAATTTACTGAAAAAAGATAGCCCAGAAGTTTTGGTTTACATTGATGATTATAAAAGTAAGATCATAGCTTGATTCTTGGTTTCACATCGTTGTCACTAAACAATAATTCAACGTCATTTTCTACAGGACTGATGACTTGTGTCAATAATGACTTATTGCCAACTTTATCCAAGATTAAAAAGAAAAATCTAAATGAATCTAGTGCAGTTGAATTTATAAAAATATTTCATCAATTAATCATGAAGTGAGGAATTCAAACTAAATTTTTTCGAGTAAAAAGTAGTTGCTCGTTTTACATGGACTTTTTTTTGCAGTTATTGTACCAATATCGCATTTTACTTTCTGTTGAAAACACGAAAAAATGATACAGCCTCTCATCCAGTATCCACTTGGCTTTCGAAGTATAAAGCAGTAGTAAACGAATCCGAACCAGTTTATTTGAAAACCATCAAGTCGCAACTGAAAACTATTTTAGACGAAGCTTCGCAAAGCTCTATTAAATCTCGTAAAAGGTATTCATTTTCTTATGTCTTCATTTCTTTCTTCTTTTTTTTCCCCCAATTATTTTTGGTGTCACATGAAATGTTCGAAATTTTAGGAAACTTGAAGTGGAGAAACTCAGTTTTACAACGAAGAATAGTAAGTTATTTGACGAAAATAAATCTACTACTGATGTTATCGCTGGACCAGTTTCTGAAAAAATACCACAATTATACAACGAGCAATCCGAGAGTATGTGTATTTAATTTAGTTTTTTTGTTTTGGTATTATTTTTTAACGAATTACATCGGTTTCTTAGGCGAGGATGAAGAAAAAGAAAGTAAACGACCAATTACGTATGCGATAGCTAAGAATAAAGGATTAACTCCTCATCGAAAAAAAGAGTTGAGAAACCCGAGAGTTAAGCACCGAATGAAGTATAGGAAAGCAAAAATACGAAGAAAGGGCCAGGTAAATATTGCGTACTTGACTTACTGAAGATTTGTGTTATAAGATTTATTGTTTAAATTTCTAACTAAATTCGTTTCAAATTTCAGGTCCGAGAAGTTCGTAAAGAAGTACAAAAATACGCGGGTGAAATATCCGGTATCAAAGCCGGTGTCGTTAAAAGTGTAAAATTCAGAACATAAGTTGTACAATATTTTTTATTAAATTATTGTTACATGATTCAAACGTTCATTTGAGAAGCTTACAAAAAACGAACCCGTAAAATAAGAAACTTGCTTCAATACGTGTGGTTTTTTAGGCCTATATAATATGAATACGAAATTTTACGATTATTCGGCTACAATAAATGCGTGAGTACAACCGGTCAAAGACAGGATTATTAAATAATAAAATTTTATAATTAAGTACAGCGCGTCAACATATTTACAAATCGGTACCGATCTTTTTTTTTATAAAAAATTGTGATTTAGTCTGGTAGTAAGAGTTCCTGTGTACCCGAATGACCGTAGCGCAACATTAAAAAATTTTCTCGTAAGTTGAACAACAATAAGCTCAGTCATACAAACGCGTATGAACGATTTCGCGACACCGCCTCACTACATTCACACATGAAATGCGAATTTGATGGAAAGACGTAGATAAAGGTTTCGTTTTTTGGAATGCTGAGAAATAAATCGTATTCAAGATGATCCGGTGGGTGCCGGAAACCAAGAGGAAAAAAGCAAAATATTGTAAAACGTAAGAAACTGAAAGACAACATCTTTGAGTGAAAAATAAACTAAAACGTCTTCCTGTGAATAGCTCTCCGACCTTCTTCTTCAAATTCACGTTTAGAAACCCACATTCTTTTGAATGTATCTAAAGAAGCTAAAATCGAACCGCCAATCCATGTCGAATACAAACGTTCTTGAGGAGCTGATATCTGCAAAAAAAAAAAAGGTTATTAAATGTACTCACGTAATAAATTCAATACAGGGCCAAAGCTTTCATCGAACTTACTCTTATTTTAATATCTTTAGGAGCTAGTTTTTTAATTTCTGATAATAATCGATCACCAAAACCCTGTGAACAAAAAATTTTGTTCAAATTATTATCAATCTGTAATCCAATCGAAATCGATACAACGAAAAATAATCAACTCACTTTATACAATGTTGATCCTCCAGATAGTACTATATTCTGGAATAAAACTCTTCTCAAATCTAAATCTGACTTTTGGATCGAAAATAATAACACTTCATGTATGCCTTCGTATTCTTCACCGATTAAATCAGGTCTGAATAAGACTTCTGGAGCTCGAAACCGAGCAGGGCCAATCTATAATCAATTTGTAGTGAGTTTACGACTTCAAAATTCAAATAAATGAATCACTTACGTCCAACGTGCTACCATCGGGGAGAGTATATTGAGTAGTTTCTGCTTCAGTAGCACCGGTTTCTTCTTTCTGAGGATTGATGGCTAAATAACAAGCTTTTTCCTTAATTGTTCTCACAATCTCGAATTCAGCTGTAGTTTTAAAGTTTACACCTTCTTTTCTCAATAATAATCTGAAACGAATCACATCGATAAAATAATAATGATTTTACTTTTGCGCGACACTATCAATTTCTGATTAACGCACCTTAAATATCTGGTGACATCTCGTCCGGCAATATCAACTCTCATAATACTGTGTGGCATCGCAAATCCTTCGTAAATAGGCACCGCATGAGTTACACCATCTCCGGAATCAAGAACAACACCAGTGGTTCGTCCTGTGGCGTATCTAAAAACAAAGAAATAAACATTGGGCGATGTTTTCAAACACCCTGGAAATGAAAACGAAAATCACTCACAAACTAAGAACAGCTTGCATCGATATATACAACGCCGGTACGTTGAATGTTTCGAAAAATATTTCGGCAGCTTTCTCGCGATTCTTACGAGGATTATGGGGAGCTTCCGTTAGCAGCACGGGATGTTCTTCAGAAAAAGTCTGAAGTTGATCGTTACTATAAATGTACTGCCATATTCTTTCCATATCATTCCAATCTGTGACGATGCCATGTTCCATGGGATATCGGATACTCAGCAAACCTCGGTGTTCTTCGGCTTTGGGACCAACGAACAGATCTCCTTCCAAAGCTCCGGCCATAACACGTATATGTTTCGGACGTCCGATACTGAAACAGTAAATGAATAAGTGAAAATGATACCGCTCAAAAATTTTGTTTCTGCACTATACTCACTAATTTGGGAAGCAACATTTTGGTACTTGGTCTCCAGCAAATCCAGCTTTAATTACCCCAGAACCCTGTAATCATCAAGTTGGCAGTTCGAATGAAATTACAAACTTTTCAACATGTCTAAAGGTTGAAGAGTAAATTCAACTCTTGCTTTACCAGCGCTGATTTTCACAAATAGGTTTTACTTACATTATCTATCACAACCGGCTGATTCACAATTACATCGTAACCCTCCATTTGATATGGAGCTATCAAACATCACCCAACGTTGGAAAAAGATGTGCGTTTCTTTCAGGAAGATACTTATAATGCTACCGCTAAGGTCATATCACATTAAATAGAACTTCAAATTGTAGAATCGCGGAAATGAAATATCAACTTTTTACATTGAATAATTGCAAATTTTCGAAAATTTGATAATGAATTTCAGAATTTGTGACAACGACAACTGGCAATATTTTTTCTATTTTTTCCTACACACACTACACAACGCTATACAAAAACCGATCATTGAACAGTTTTCCCAAAATAGTGCAACTAATTCGTGGTAAACTATTCGGTTTAGGCATGTTTTCTCCACCCTGACTGACTGAACTCCATCTGAATCTGAACGTGAACCAAATCTGAACTGAACTCAACGAGAAAAGTCCGAACTCCGAAGAAAGAGGCACTACTGGTGTCTCCAACAAAAATTATAAAAATATCATTTTTTGAAAACAAAACAAAATTAAAAATATTATGTACACAGTACAATGTACGAGGACTGGCTAATACATGATGTTAGAAAAATTTATGACAAGTGTTCTTTTTCGACACAAATAATTGAAATTTTTACAAAATTAATATCAATTGACTTATGAGTATATTCTCAAGTCAACACATTCAATTTGAGGCTAACCGTGGTAAAAGTAATAACAATAAAAAATTTGAATAATTCACAGTGTGAGTAAAAAGTACAGAAAATAGGTATAAAACTTACTATTTATTAAAATCGTAGATTCATCGAGAGTATTTAACATAAATGCTATAATTATAAAAACGATTGAAATAGGTAGCGTATAAAAAAATGATAACTAAAATCAAAATCAAGTATTAAACTGAAAGGTAACGAAAACGTCAAAAGTGTGAATTCTTCGTGACGAAAAAATATGCCATCTCATCGTTTCAAAAAACTGAAACAACACGGTTTATCGGTACCCCGTTGCCCCAAAATAATAGTGTCTCCGGTAGTCAGTTGATCTTTATTCAATTCGACATAATCCCGAGCGATGATGAGAAACATATCGGCTGTAAAACAAAACATTTTTTCAAGAGCTCAATCATAGGTATAGAAATTAAATTCAAAACAAGTTGTAGTCACTTACCAACATTTTCTCCGGTTTTGCTAGAAGTTTCAAAATGTTTTTTGATATTCATACCTGAAATAATTCACAATAATGATTCTAGAACTCGGGTCAAGAGTACTGAAGATCAATTCTTTGATTCTTACTTTGAACGTAGGTAGAAATTATATTCGATTCTATAGCTCTTGGTGCTAATCTTTCCTTCAAAATATCAACTTTGGTGGCACATAAATATATCACACATTTCTGAAAGGCATAAAATTCGTGTAACATCAACTCAACAGAAAGTGCAGCTATATGATCGTCTGAAGTTTTAGCAAACGAACTCACCTCTTCAAATTGTCTCAGCTCGGAAACCCAACTTTTAGCTCTGTTCCAAGACTTAGCGCACGTAATATCGTAACAGACTATAGCAGCGTTCGCATTTCGGTAAAATGTTCGAGTGACTGATTCATATCTGAGCAAAGAATATGAAAGCATGAACAACAAATCTTTATAATAATTAGTTATCGTTAACTAACTTTTCTTCACCAGCTGTATCCCAAATACATAGTAGCATTCTTTTACCATCTGAAGAAAACACTTCCTTGGAGATGAATGCTCCGCCGATTGTCTGAAAAGAAAACGATTTTATAAAAAATGGATCGACTAGACAAATAATCTATTTTAAATTAAACTTACACTCATATAGGCATCGTTACTAATGAATTTATTTTCAACGAATCTTCTGACCAAGCTCGTTTTTCCAATTTTAGAGTTACCCAGTAACACCGTCTTTATATTTATATCGAGCATTTTAATAATGTTACAATCACTTCATCACTATTCATATCATAAATTATCTACTCAATATTTTAAAATTCATATTACGTTGTATAAAAATAGATACAAAGTCAAGTTAACGTGAACTAGAGGAAAAATTGAATAATTATTGATAAAAAGAACCGTGATCATCGACCGTGATAAAAAAAGAACGCAACAAGTTTTTGTGAGGATGCGTCATACGTTTATTGTACTTGTTTCTTCTTCACAGGTGGCGGAGGAGAAGAAAATAAATTAAAATGATACTGTGATCGTGGTAGACCACTTTACTAGCATTGATGTGAAGTATATTGCATACAAGCGCATCATAGGCCTTTATTTAAGCATTATTTTTTTGTAAATAACTTCTACAAAAAATGTCATGATCGAAAGAGATAGTCCGAATAAAAGTACATAAAAAGAACCAGATAATTCTTGCAGCATTAATGGAAGCACTTCATTATAACTATTTCGGGAAAGTTTCTCATTTTTGCGAAGATCTCTGTAATCTTTCATTAGTTTTTGAAACATTCCATTTTCATAAATATCCAATTGGATACGATCAACGTACTTCAGAAACACCGATCCTTTCCTCAAATATAAACACGGATTCAATCTGTAAATTTTTCGTTCAAATTAAGTATGGTAGGTAGCTATTACCTACCTACATAAGTTGTTTGAAATTCAAATTAATGCTCAACGATATCATTATACAAAACGGACCTCACAAAATCGTCCAAGCTATAAACCTTTGGCAATTTATCCTTGGCAAATATTTCGAAATGATCAGCTGTATCCAACACCACTACATCTCTTCTTATGAGCATTTCTTCAATAGTTTCTATATGATCTAGTTTTGGATCAGTTTTACTCATTATCAAAGCTCTGAAGTCTTCATCCATTTTGTTACTAATCTGGGCGAATTGCTTAACCATAACAATTTTTAAATCTGTACTTGATAATTCTTTTAAAGTTCGAATTGGATCTTCGTACTTTGGTTTTGTAATGAAACTCAATAACGATGACGTGTACACAAGAGTAATATGGAAATTATAAATTAACCATAAGAGGAAGATGATGCGAACCTTTGAAAAAGAAAAAACATAAAAAAATTCATTAGCTTATAAAAGAATACCTACCCATACGCAAAATACTGCGACCTCGCACAATAGGCCTTCAAATAATAACCATAATAACTTACCGCTTGTGAATTCGGTATACAATTTGCGGAATTACCAAATGCAACTCCCCAGAGAATTAAAAAATTATTCGAAAGCTGTCTGTAAAACAATTTTTCGGCTTTTTTATTCAGATTAGACACGAAATACATAACGAACGAAGTAATCAAATAAACCGCCACTAGTGTCGACCAAAATTCAGGAGAGAAAATATCTATCATATTTTTCCAATGCGGTAGCTTCGACGGCAAAACCAGGTAGAATTTCATGTATATAGAATTAAGTGTCGTAGAAAAATCAAACGTATTCATACGCATCGTAGTCATTAAACTACCTCCGGTAGATACATCGGCTGCGGATTTTTGTAATAATCCTAGACCGCCTGTCCACGTCCCATTATCCAATTGAGATCCCCAACGTGATCCTTCTTCAGGACTGCTATATTTCAAAGTTAAATTATGTCTTTCAGCTAATAAATTCATAGCTAGGTGATTATAACCAGCGGTAAAATTCTTCGTGACGTAGTCGTAGTATACGTACGGCGGCCAATGGAACCCACCCATTGTAAAAACACATCCGTTGAATTTTCGTGGAATTTTCGAAGGATACAGGTGCTTATTTAGTGAATTTTTTTTTTCATTACATTCGTCGAGTAACGTGACGTGAACTCGGGTTCTGCATCGATTTCTAACGCTGAATGGAAACCAAGTGTAGGCTTTGGTCGATGTCGATACTTGATTTTTCAACAATATCAATACGTCGGTGATATCGTAGTCGTTTACAATCAGCATAATTTCTTCAGCTGTTGATCTCTCATCAGTCGAGTTGATAGTTTTGGTCAATATAACGATTACTCTCTGCCGTGGATACCAATTATAATGAGAAGTGTCGATTAAATTCAACAGTCCTCTCAGATGTTCTAAACTCTGTGTGAAGATGACGTAACCAGAAGGTATCCTGCGATAAAACTCTTTGAAATATTTGATCATTTTACCTGATATCATGACACTTTGATTTAATTTCCGCACAACGTCTAAAAATAAATTACTGTCCAAGTTTCCCTGGTTGGAAAAAATATGAATGAAATTTCCATCGATGTTTCCTAACGAACGTAACGCCGAAGTAATACAATTTCCAAACAAAATCGACTCGTTTGTATCGAAAGCATAAGCTGAAGAGAAAAGCACAACAAATCGAAACAATTCGTAGAACATCATTTTCATAAATGAAGTTCTACGACAATCATTAAGTTCGCACTTCGCAATCCAAATTCGAGTTCTGGTCTAATTCTCGTACATTGTTCTATGGCACTTTGATGGTTACTATTGAAACGTAACAATTATAACAAACAATTGACAGTTTTTGGCGTTAATTTTTGTTAAAACTTTTGTATTTTTCAACAAAAACGTACACGCCTTGAAATCTGGATAATTTGATGAATTATCATTATGAGGATTTTTTTCCCATTTGAAAAATTACAAAATGTGTCTATGTTGACTGGTAAGTACGTTTGTTAGGTCAATTTTTATTCTCCCACCTGATTCGGTGTTTTCAATTTCGAATCACGAACGAAACACTACTCATTTCTGCATGTTATTGTTGTAGATGATACCTACGCGAGGTTTCATTCGGATTACCATAGGATTATTTGTACATCTAACGACAATTGAACTCCTCGATTTCATTCTAAATTACTCGCAATAAAACGAATCGAACATAACAGACTAAACCTAGCAAACGAGCGAGGAATTCATCCCATATTTCAAAACTCTTTTCTAAATACAAGTAAACGTTATCTGACACTGTACGTGACAATTCTTCAATTCTTTCATAGGTAATTCAGAATAATCAACCATTTAAACCACTACATACACTTCGAGGTCAACATTTAATTCCAGAACTTGAGTATGAGCTTACTACTGAATATCGACGTACAACATTTTGGTAAAATACCACTACCAAAATGTGAAAACGTACCTACTGATTTTCTCCACAATATGAAACACCATTTTCTGCCACCTTGATCGCGTTCATTTTCAACGCTATAAATTAAAAATCTGTCACGATTCATTTTTAAATGCAAGCTGCGCGTCGGTAATTTCAACTCTGACGTCATAGCACTCTGCAACGAATAACTAACTAATAATTTTTTGTTTTGATTATAAAAAAATTAAGCATTGAAATAAATACACATCTTCAAAAGTACCAAATAGAATAATTTTTTTTTAATTTATTTTACTTCGTTAACACACACACATTCTGATAACAAACGTGATAAAATATTCATCTAAAATTTAATCATTTTTTTTCCAACATTAGTAGCATTCTTCATGCGTGCGTGTATTACTGAAACAAAAAATCACCACTGTGATACAGCACTCAATCTTCTTTTTTTTTCGGATATGCGTACCTGCCTACATGTACATACTACATACATACTACATCTTACAATCGATAATTATTGTCAATACTTCGCTTTCTTCTTTCATTCGGCACTAATTATTTTAAAATTAAATTCCAGTAAAATATTTTTCTTTTTTAAATTATAATAAAAAAATAAACACGTATTAACATTATACATAGTTAATAGGAAATTAGAATGACTGTGCGGAATGAAACTAAGTATATTGTCAAATCAAAGAAATAAAATTCACATAAACACACGAAGAACAAAAAAAGAAAGAAAAAATCTGCATAAATGAACATAATAATATACATTAAACATAATAATTATTTCAAACGGTAAAATATTTCTAAGCGTATCACAATTCAAAATGTAAGGTAGGTCTTTGATAAATGCAACAAATAAGGCTCGCTTATCGTGATCGTTCGCTTTTTTAATCATAATTTTACGGAAGCTTTGTATTTCCTCGTTTGATTTATTTTTTAAAAATTAAAATACAAAATAAAAGAATAATCGAGGAAGCAAAATTTGAATAATACTAACAGCCTAGTATCGTTTACAAGAGTCAATAAATAATTCGCAATTACATTCTATTCTAGTTATGAAGTATTTTTGCCTAATCGACTGATCAATTGATCATTGATACCAATAATAAGAATGGAAGACGTGAATGTTGATTTTATAACAAGTTGATACTTGTGTAAAAGTATTTTGTTCTTTGGTAAAAGTATAAACAAATAATTTTTAACGCATGGCCGCGTTTGTCCTGAAACAGGACAGAATAATTAGATAGTAAGATAATGTTGAAATTTTTCATTTGACAGCATGTCTCAGAAGCTTTTGCGATACAGATCTGACCTGGGCCTACTTTCAACGAACCAACTCTCGACAATACTGTACATTTTGAAATTTTCAAATAAATCTCGACAACCGGGAAGACCTTTCGAGACATACCGTGGGCATAGCCCAATTGCGCACACCTATTGTTATTTTCATAGCCCAATTGCGCACACTTTTTCAAACAAAAGGCTCGAATGATTAATGATGTTTTGTAAAAAGTAGCCCGATTGCGCACACTTTTCAAAATTTTCACTGAATTTGCAGTGGTTCTCAAAATTTGTCAGTACCTAAAGTT